>VXBP01010731.1:90030-169588 GCA_013400115.1 Rhinopomastus cyanomelas
CCCCAAGTCCTTCTCCTCAGGGCTACTCTCCAGCCAGTCACTGCCCAGCCTGTATTTATGCTTAGGATTGCCTCGACCCAGATGCAGGACCTCACACTTGGTCTTGTTGAACATCATGAGGCTGGACTTAGCCCACTTTTCCATCCTGTCCAGGTCCCTCTGGATGGCAGCCCTGCCCTCCAGCGTGTCTGATGCACCACACAGCCTGGTGTTGTCAGCAAACTTGCTGAGGGTGCCCTCAATGCCCTTGTCCACGTCACCTACAAAAATGTTGAACAAGACTGGTCCCAGGACTGATCCCTGAGGGACTCCGCTTGTCACTGGCCTCCACTTGGACACGGATCAATCGACAACCACTCCCTGGGTGTGACCATCAAGCCAGTTCTTTACCCATCTGGTGGTCCACCCATCAAAGCCATGGTCCACCAACCTGGAGACCAGAATGTGGTGCGGGACAGTGTCAAAGGTTTTGCTCAGGTCCAGGTAAATGACATCAGTCGCTCGCCACTCATCCATTAATGTTGTGACCTGTTCATAGAAGGCCATCAGGTTTTGTCAGGCAGGGTTTGCCCTTGGTGAAGCCATGCTGGTTGTACCCAATCACCTCTTCACTATTCTCCTGTCTCAGCAGTGTCTTCAGGAGGATCTGCTCCACAATCTTACCAGGCACAGAGGTGAGACTGACTGGCCTGTAGTTCCCCGGCTCCTCCTTCCTACTTCAATTCAATTTCAATTAATTCTTGTGATTTTCTTGGTGCTTAATGATACCTGTGTGTCAGACTCATGTGAGAGAGACTTTCTAACAGGTATTATTTGTGTTATTTCACACCGTTATTATTGCCGGGGGCATCTGTCCAAACGACTTCTTCTCTGCAAATGCCCAGCTCAAGGGAAAAGACTGGCGGGATGTCCCGGCAAGGCGCCTTTGGTATGCAGTGCCCCTGGAACATCCTCACGTAGTATCTAGACCTGCATCACTTGTCCCTATCCCTTTCTGACTCGCCAGTCTTCTATCCCAAAGGAAGGATTTCTGAAAAGGCAATCAGCCAGCGAAAGCAGGGCTGGCTCTAGCATTAGATCCTTACGAGGCACCACTGCTGCTCTGCGGTTACCTCCTCCATGATTCCCCACAGGGGCGAAACAACAAGCGCTCACCAGCACCTAGCAGCAGAACACAACAGGTTAGGACAAAGGGTGAACAACAACAATAACAAGAGGAACTAAAGGAGGTCCGAAAGAATTATCTCATTTATATTTGGCCATGATACAGGGTTCAGCAGTTCCACTTCTGCAAAGCTCCACAAAAATCTTTGGGTGCCCTAACAAGCCTGCCATGAGGCTCTCACTTACACCCTCTCCATTCTGACTGCCACGTTGGTCAGGTCGAACCCACTAACCCACTGACAGTTGTCAGCTTTGCTTGAGGTCTTCCACCACAAAGCACTGAGACACAGTTCTGCCCCTCAAATTCCTGGTTAGCTCTTGCTAGCCAAAACATGGAAGAGCCTGACCACTTCCTGCCGAAACAATTACACTGATGCCTTCGCTAGGTCCATTGAAAAAGTAAAAACAAAGCTCCTTTTTCACAGAACTATGGAAAAGCCCTCTGAGCTCATCCGGCCCAGCCCAGGACCTGACACCCCACATCAGCCAGACCAGGGCACTGAGGACCACAGCCAGGCTGTCCTTCAACACCTGCAGGGATGGAGACTTCACCACTCCCCTGGACAGCCCAGGCTCTGATCACCCTTTCCATGAGGAAGGGCTTCCTAAAATCCAACCTAACCCTCCCCTGGCAGCTTCAGGCCCTGCCCTCTCGTCCTGGCGCTGGTTGCCTGGGAGAAGAGCCTGACCCCAACTGACTACAACCTCCCTTCAGGGAGTTGTAGAGATATGTGTAAAGTTGGACTTTCTTGCACATCTGCATGGGTTCCAAGCCCAGTTCCAGGGTGACACTGCGGGACACACTCTCGTTGCTCACTGCATCGCCCCTCGTGCAGGGGTTGCCAGCTGCACTCATACAGGGGTGCGTATCGGCCAGGGTGCTTTGGGTATCCTGAACTTTGTGCAAGATGAAACTCCCACCAACCAGGAGCAAGATGACAGAACAATGTATTGTCTCCGTCTTTGTCTTTTTTTTGCTGTTAGCTTTAATTTAATTAGACTTTGTGACTGCTGGGTTTCCACAGCTTCAGCAATTCTGAACTCCCCCAGGTCCAAGTAAACGGGCTGTCTGCCTGATATAGCTACAGGAAAGACCTCCTAGTATGCCCCCTTTCCTCCAGAAGCACTAAAGGCTTGAAGAAGTTTGCATAGATTTGATTCCTACATACAGCCAGGTAAATCATAAGAAGAATATTGAAACTATGAACCACTTCTGTAGCAGTAGGTGCTGTGTGAACCACCTGACGTCTCCAGGAGTTACTCACCCCATTCACACGCACTCCAAGTGAAGGGTATTTTTCTCTCTGGATGGCATGTTAAGGACAGGCTGCCAGGCCCATCTGTCCCCTCGTGTGCAGTTAATTCTTGTTTGCATGAGCTGTCCACATGCTGTTCAATTTTCTGGTAGAGAACAGTTCGTTCTCTTTCTGCAGTGGGTTTCCTTCCTGAGAATCCACTGCCCTCCCACCACCCAGGAAAGAAAGCAAAAACCCCAAACAGGTGAACAAACAAACAGAAACTGCATCACAGTGCCATGGCACACACCCTGAGAAGATGGGAGAGAACTACGCAGGGTCTTTGGCTTCAGACAGTCTTCGACTGTGAGGGGATGGGCACACGATGCAGACAAACAGATAACTGAGACTGCCCTGGGGCAGAGACTGCTTCCCCAGGGAGTCTGCCAAGCACAGCTGCTGCTCTAAACCATTCACACTCCCTCTCTCCCACTTTTTGGTGAGGTCATAGAATCATAGAATCATCATGGCTGGAAAGGACCTCTAGGGTCATCGAGTCCAACCTTTTCTCCTCGTGTCTAACCGTAGACCATATCCCTAAGCACCGCATCCACTTGTTCCTTAAACACCTCCGGGGATGGTGACATCACCACCTCCCTGGGCAATCCATTCCAGTACCTAACCACCCTCTCAGTAAAGAATTTCCTTCTAACATCCAATCTAAACCTCCCCTGATGCAACTTGAGGCCATGTCCCCTTGTCCTATCATCACTAATTGGAGAGGAGAGACCAACACCAGCCTTGCTACAACCTCCTTTTAGGTACTCTTGTCTTCTCCAGACTAAACAACCCCAGCTCCCTCAGCCTCTTCTCATAGGGCATGTCCTCCAGCCCCTTCACCAACTTGGTTGCCCTTCTCTGGACTCGTCAGACCATCCTTGTGGGCAACATGTGGCAGATGGGCCAGGATGGGTAAGTGTATTTCAGGTGGCAGTGAGCACTCGGGTGCCACAGCCCAGTCTCTTGGCAATTTGCCAAAGGTTTAAGAATCGTAAGTCACTTCGGCTTCCTCGGCATACACATTCCAGCCGAGCAACAGAGGAGAAAATCAAACCCCTTGGACCCCTTTCTCCCACTAACTCAAGCATTTGCCAGTTGCTCAGTCACAGCTGTGACAGAGCTTCTCTGCTTTTGCAGCTCGATGTTGTGGTCTTTGGCCACGAGTCTCTTCCAGCCTCAATAATTCTGTGCAACTAAATGAATCACAGAACTGGGCCCAACCTCCTGCTTACAAGTTAGTCAAACACATCTCCAGCACACAAGATGGGCTTAAGGCCAGCATCAGACACAGAACTGGCCAATGGCAAACCAACAGACGCTCAGAGGAAAGGTGCGGGTCCTCAGACACAGGGCAGATGCAATCAGAATTAATGTCTGTATCTGAGTGAGCACCTCATTTCCTTTGGCCCTACGGTGAAGGAAATGTCTGGAACACAACCCATTACATCCTACAATGGGTATCTAACCTACTTCAACAGAACCCCTGCCCTCAAAATACCTTGCCCCAACTGTGAAGAGAGCTCTGAGCGATCCAGCTCAGGGCGAAGTGTACAGTTACCCATCTAAGCTCAAGTAAAACAAACCCCACAACATACGACTTCTGGAAGGTAAAATGAAACATGAACTTGCTTTTGATTATTTATAAGGATGCAAAGCCAAAGACGACATTCAAGCCTCAAACCCACGCTCAGGAGCATTTCATCCACCTTAGAGAACTCAGCTTGCATTCCCCTTATGGCAGTACTTAGGACACTGAATGATTTGGTAGAAAACACGTGCATGGGTCACGCCGACAGTTTCTGCGGTGAATTGCACGAGCACACACCAAGCTGGTAGCAGTAGAGAGGAGCTGGTTAAGTAGCATTTGAAAAGATGCCATTCGACACAAGCTTTGTTAGGATGGAACATGGTGATGCACGTCCTGAGGACCTGCAACTCGTGAGTACTCAGAGGAGCTGCACATTACAGAGGCAGAGAGTGTGAAAGTCTGATCTCTGTGGTTGCTGGCAGTGCCAGCAGACACTTGTAAGGACAACACACAGCTTTGGCAAAAGAGCTGCGATCTCAACCTTGCATTCAGCAGTCCTGTGCTGCTGTTTCCTTTTTCCTTCGCAGTAGGAGCAAAGCAGAGAAAAGACCTCGAGTGGAGACAGGGATCTTCAGGCAAGCTCTGCCATTAGCATGAATTCCAGCGCGTGAGCCCTTCAGGGATAAGCTAACCGATAGCTGCTCGCTCGTTCTGACATGCCAACCACTCACAGCCCTCTCCCAAGGAAAGCGATGCAAGAGGGTAGCTTTAGACAAGCCGCAGTAATAAAGTGTCCCGTGCTCAACGGAGCCAGGATGAGTTGCTCTCCCTCAAGCAATTCTTTCTTGCATACTTAGCACGGAATCACAGAGCACCAGGGATTGGAAGGGATCTCGAGAGATCACCCAGCCCAATCCCCCTGCCACAGCAGGCTCCTCTACATCCAGCTGCACAGGAACATGCCCAAGCAAGTTTGAAACATCTCCAGAGAAGGAGACTCCACAACCCCCCTGGGGCAGCCCCTGCCAGGGCTCTGTCACCCTCACTGGGAAGAAGGTCCTTCTCATACTAATGTGGAACCTCCCACTGCCCCTTGTCCTATCACTGGATGACACCGAGCAGAGCCTGGGGATTCAAACACCCACACTACACTTAAACTACTAGTACAAGAAAACACACAAATGTCTTCTTTCAACATAACCATCCAACTTCAGTTCATTCTTGGGCTTCTGTTGTCATTTGCAGTAGCAGCATCATTGCTGCCCTGGTGTCTGTGCTGAAGGTGTTTGCTGTGCTGCAGACCACATCAGCATGGGGTAACAGAAAGAGCCCCACAAAGCCTATAATTCTGGGTTTGAAGTGTCCTTTCAGCGGTAGTTCCGAGAAGAGGCTTGCGCTTCTGTTTTCAGAACGGGACCGCAGACCAGTCCTCGCTGCCAGCACAGCCTACACACGTCACACAAAGCTGCAGGCCCCCAAAATCACAGACAAGAGCAATCCAGTGACACTCACAAGTCGGCCAGAGCACCCAGGTAAATACCCCGTCCTTCACCACTTCCTGAGACCAGCACTCCACAATCTAGCGAGGAGAAAGAACGACACCTTCTCAGCCCAAACAAGAGCAAGCTTCACGTCTCAAGTGCAGCAAACGCAGCAACCGCTCTGTGCCAGCAGCAGCCGCGCATTTGCCGCTACCTTACACTCCCCTACATGATATTAAGTGGGGAATTTGTGATCCCTTATCTAATATAAGGAAACTTCAAGACCATCCCAAAACAAACTGTGACTCCCCATGATATTTATCACCCTTCCCAACACAATTCAGTTCTCAATTACTCTCCTTTAGCCTCTAATGCCCACATTAGGACGCTCCCAGAGGGAAATCTGCACAATGCTTAAGTGATTTTACAGCATTATTCACTTTCGGCACACAGTAATTAACAAACTTGTTAGTCCAGGAACTAATCTGCTACTAATTGGCACCAAAATGCCTACATCCTTAACTAAAACCAGGGTAACTGCCCTCCTCGAGCTCCCTTCTAATCCCTAATGTTCTGCCATTCCTTGGCAAATCCATCAGCTCCTACTGCTTCTGCACCATATCGTTACCCCCTGTATTTTCATGCGAGACTTCGGGGCTGCCCTTTGCGACCAGAGCGCACACACCGCAGGTCTTGGCTCTCTACATCGATTTCTTGGCAAAGACAGACATCCCGGGAAGCTTCAAATTGTTAAGCTGCAAAGAAAAGTCATTTTATCCAACTAAATAACAACCACTGCCTCATGACTCTACCTTTCACCAGTGCCCTGCTTCAAGCGTCGTAACCAGTACGGCATTGCCCACAAGTCTGCTGCGAGGGTCTGCAAACGGGATATCACTCCTTTTTCCATGTGTGCGTTCCCAGCAGGAGCAGGGAGGTGAACATTCCCCTCTACTCAGCTTGGGTGAGGCCACAGCTTGAGTCCTGTGCCCAGTTTGGGGCCCCTCACTACAAGATGGACACTGATGGGCTGGAGAAGGGACAGAGACAACTACCAAGCCGGTAAAGGGTTTGGAACAGGTGTCGTGTGAGGAACAGCTGAGGGAGCGGGGCTGTTTAGCCTGGAGAAGAGGAGATGGAGGGGAGACCTTACTGCTCCCACCAAAGCCCCACCATACCTAGCACAAGCAACCAACAATGTCAGTAGTTGCTCATCTCCTTTTGGCAGGACCCGTACAGATAGTCTGAGCTAATTGCTTCCCACAGACACTTCTACACAACAACTAGCAACGACCCCACCCCAAAACCAAACAAAACGTCAAAAATTAAGAGCCTGATTGTTTTAGGCAAATTCTTCTCAGTTTAAACTGTCTGTGGGGAAATCAACTGAGACACAGCAGAGCAGTAAAAGCTTCATGCTACCTCATGCCATCAAGCAATCAGGCTTCTGCAGCTCTTTGTCTGTACATAATGTCAGGCAAAGGTAAAAGTGCTGCCAACAGTGCGTGGTGGAGCCACTTGGAAAATGGCACCTAAGATGCTTTCCTCAAGCAGCTCACTCCAGCCTGGAAGTGGTCAGGGTAAATGTCCTGACAAGGCTGAGAGCATGAGAACAACGCAGTGCCAGTAGTGTTGATCTGAGAGACTGCTCTGGGGTGTGTCTTCCACAACGGCCAACTCCATCTGAGCTGCAGCACTCTGACCCAGAGCACTCGTGAGGGAACGTGTCAAACGCTGAAGGACCACACACAAGCCTGGTCAACTGGGCTACGTTAACTGTGTCAACGTTACCTAAAGCAGCAGCACCTAGAGGTTTAGGCATCTGATAGAAGTCTGGATATTTTATACTTATGACTGGTCATGGCTCTTGATTTCACTTATTTCAGTGAAATTACATTTTTTATTGGGGAATAAAAACCCTAAAGGTGGACAGGCGATATAAAAGTGAAAGACAATAACCTGGGTGGCTCAATGTTACTCAGCTGGCACGTCACCACAGGCAAAGCTATAGAGAGTCCGAGTCAACCACAAATAGGTTCAGCACTGTTTTAAGGAAGAGAGATCTTAAACATTGATGGCATTCTGTAGTCTGTTCATTTGTGTACCAGTACCGATAGCTATGCCAACACAGCTCGTCACTGACACTGTGATGAACCACTTAGTTGTGTCGTGTGGTGAAGGGATGATGGATGACGGCACAACCGCACTCAGCAGAGCGAGGACTGCTCGATGGATGGGTTTCAAAACTAGCTGTAAATGTCAGGCCCCTTTCGCCAAGACTGACAGGAGTTACTTCCGAGCCAATCACAAGTCCTAAGAATATGTCTTTATAAATAACCCAGCAGAGAAAGTCCAAGGCTTGCAGGTGACAGAAGGGCAGCAGAGGGCAAAAGAACTGTGGCGACAGATGAGGTGGTTCTGAACGGCTTTGGTGACATCGGTTCATTTCAATCACATCAACTCTAATGCAGCCAAACCCCGACCTAGCTCAAAGGAGCCTGTGTCAAAGCACATCACAGATGGAGCGCTCTAACCTCAAGTTTTGAAGGGTTGGGGGATCACGGTAAAGCACCCACTGAGCCAGAACCCCACATACAGTGCTGTGACAAACGCAGGCATCCCCACTGCAAGAGACAGATTTGAAGCAACAGGAGAAACCGCAAGACAGACACAAGTTCAGGAAACATGCGACTGTGACTAAGCAACCTCATTCCTCCAAGAGAATGTTTAACTGGCCTCCTTGACCAGAGCAGAGAAGCACCACCATCAGGCAGACACTTCTGATAGTGGCTTCCTACTGATAGGATGAAATCTATACAAACAGAGCAAAATCTCACTGATTTGGATAGAAACCTCAACACAGTCAGTACAAGAGAGAGACCTGGACTCAAAGCAAGGCTGTAACACTGCAGCTGCAGGGGCAAAGCTGTCCCGAGAAGTGTCCACTGGAAACGCATGCAAACACCCGCTCTGGGCAAACCCAGGCAAACCCATGTCAGGGCAGATTCAAAAATGACAAAGAGTGACTGGCTTTGCACAGTATTTGCGTGAGATCTCACATCCCAGATCACAGAGGAGGCCAGGATATGTGATCCCTTGAAAATCTGCCACATTTGAGGTCTGTGGCACAAAGTGCTTTTTACAACAGCCCAAACAATTTGTCCCCAGACCAGTGTTTCATCTAAATAAAGAAGCTGTCAGCGGTGTTCTGCACGCAGGAGGTTAACTACTTGCACAGAGGGCACACGTCCACATTTGCTTTCTTCTGACTAATATTTAGCCAGCACTGAAACATCTGAGAGCAGGCTCAGCAGAGTCATTAACCTCACGCGCACCCCGATGCAGCCCGGCTGCTGTAAGCAGTCCGGATCAGTCACACTCGGGCGTCACTCTGACATTAGCGTAATTGCCTTTGCAGTCGGGACCCACCTCAGCCCCCCATCTACTCCACTGCTTGCCAGAGGGCCACCTGCCGTGCAACAGCAGCAGCCCATCAAGTTATAGCAATTCAACGACATTTCTAGTTGTAGCTCTCTTTAACCTTATTAAAGGTAACAGATTCAAATACAGCAGGTTCTTGGCCAATACTAAAGCCGGACTGTGGCATAGAATCAGCAGTGTCAGGTACCCACAACAATCCTGCTGATACTGACACAAATCACTCGTTATCACACAGAATCACAGCACATTAGGGATCAAACCATCATCCAGTGCAGTCCTCCATACACATGTTTTCAGCAGTCAGCTCTGTGCAGCTGTTTTCCTGTGGCAGCCATAAGTCTCACAAGCGTCATGGAACACCCTGCAGACATTACTCAGGAGCTCTGTGGAAATCACAGAATCACATAGTTATGGAGGCTCGAGAAGCCCTCCGAGCTCACCCAGCCCAGCCCAGGAGCTGACACCACCACATCACCCAGAGCAGGGCACTAAGGGCCACAGCCAGGCTGTCCTTAAACACCTCCAGGGATGGGGACTCCACCACTGCCCTGGGCAGCCCAGTCCAGGCTCTGATCAATACTGAAAACCGTGGGCTTTTGCAGTTCCAAAGCGCAGAACTTCGTCCTGCTACAGAAGTAACAGCTCCCTAGGATTCCTGGCTAACATTTTCTGTATGAAGACAGAGTGGTCGCACAGCCATCAGCTCAGAAGAGTCTTCACAATAAGTGTAACCCTCACCTCCTTGATCTGTTGTCTCGTGTGTTTAGTCACACAGCTTCAGGCAGCTGAGCTGGGCCAGGAACCAGCATCACTAATTCACCTGCGAAATTCCTGCCATCAAAACGGCATGGCCTGCACAGCTGGCTAACACTGACCGTCCAGCATGACCGAGCACGGAAACTGCTTGTCTAAGGAGAAGTTTTTCCCACTAAGTGTGGGAAACCTTGTTCCAACAATAGCTTGAAGTTTTACATAGAGAACTGGAGCTTATAATGCACCAATGAAAACTACAGGCTGCACCTTTCTACTTCATCCCATTTTCTTCCAGTCTCAAATCACATGTCCTGTGTTACCTACCTAGTGCCCTAACATCAGCTCTTAACATTCGTCGTTGCCCCCATGTTCTGCACTGGAACCAGGTTTGGAAACTGCAGATAAGCAGTTTGGGATCGAGGCAGTCCCAGGCGTAAGAACAAAATAGTTCTAACCAGTGCGAATCCGGGTGACTCCAGGTGACTGACTGGAGAGGGTAGGATGAACACGTCAGCTCACATCAGGTGTTTGTGAGCTGGCGCTGTGGAAACACCCATTGCAGACATACTGCTCACACCAAGCCAATTTGAGGCAGCTCTGAGAAAAGCGAGCTACCAACAAAATCCCTCCCAGCAAGTCCAGTTCCAATGCAACCAGGGCAAACTCTGAGGAACCAGATTTGCTTCATTAGCTGAAATTTTATACATTCGTAGGATGAGTAAGCACAAGCCTCTCTCACACTCCACTCCTATCATCCACAGTTGTGTCCTTGAGTCAGAGGACTGCAAGTACAGTACATTCTGCTGTTTCTTTTGCTGCATCCATGCTGTTGATTCTCCCACCAGAAAAGTTTCCAAGAGCATCAAGCTGTTGTTATGACTCATAGTAAACACCAACGCAAAGCAAGCAGCCCAATATTCTTCCTCACTCGATCCACTCACACACACTCATCTAGAAGGGAGAAGGAAAAAAGATAAAGGAGAAAATAACAAAGATTCTGCTAAGCCCATGGTGAGAAAAAAAGAAGGCTGGAGAGGACTAGACGAGAGGAACAAAAAATACCACAGCAACTCAACACATGGTGAGGAGGTGGAGTGGGATAACACCACAGAAATGAGTGCTTGTGACTCTTGCATCATCGCCCCCAAAATAAACAGCCGAGAGAGATAATTACCAGGTTTAGCTTAAGCGTGCATACGTGTCTAAGTGGAAAGGAACAGAATCAAAGGAGCCCATCAAAACCTTCATCTCAAGAGAGAGAGGGCCTCAATCTATTGCTTAGTAGCCAAACACAGGCTCTTGGTGAGATCAAACTCCGAATCTGAGTCACCAGATTTCTGACAGCAGCACCTGCCTTAACAACATGAAATGAAGAGGTTATGGTGCAGTGATAGGGTCAGAGCCCTCCACTGCCAAAGGGCTTCTAAAACTCCCCAAACAGCACTTCTGAACATTAAGGGTTACGCTGGTCATCAAACCCCAAGCTTCACCCAGTCTGTGAGGCTTGCACACCGGTGAGAGAGACAGCTGCAGAACCAAGAGAATCCTGATGAATTCTCCCCGAGAAGCGAGGACAAAGACCCAGAACCCTCCATACCATAAATCCACACCTGCTACTGCAGCTGCTCTTTCATGGGTCTTGAACCACATGAAGACAGGATCTGTGGCAATGGCAGGTGCTCCTCACCTTTGACAGTGAGATTACCTTTTCTTCTGAATCTATAGTTAGGAGCACAGGTTGAGCTCCTTGTCTTTGGCTTGAACTATGGACCTTCATTCCATCACTTGCCTCCTTCAGCTTTCGTTATTTAAAGAAACAACTGCTAACTGAGTCATATTCTTATGGCACCTGACATCTCTTCAGCTGAAAATCTCGTGGCCTTCTTTGGAGAGTTCACTGTAAGGAGCAGTTTTGGGCAAATCCATCCCAAAGGTCTGGAGAGCTGCTCAACTTCCCCAGTTACACCAGACATGGCCAAACCAAAAGGCCAGGAGAAATGTAGTTGCTTTGCTATCCCTGGCTGTCCTGCTGCATAACCACACAGATGCACCCCCTGCCCCACCAGCCATTTAGAACAGGACGGAGCCTGGTTCAATGTCAGTCAGACAGCACAAGCGGAAGGACACAGCGGACAATAAGTGTTGGGTCTTTCTGTCAGGGAAAAATGTCCTGGGCACATATTCTCCCCTGTCTGTCACATCACTCCAACTAACACTCGGTGTTTCTGTTGTTTCCACAACCAGCAATGCTATGAGCAGCTGTAGCAGCAACTCCTGGAAGGAAGGAAATTAGATAGAAGGGAGCCAGCGAGAAGTTTAGAATCATAGAGCAGGTAACTGGATTTAATCGACTGCCCTACCAGGCTAAGGAAGAGAGCTGGCACATGGCCTGCGCTGCAGAGCCTGCAGCGGCACGCGTCCAGTTTGATACAGCTGGCACCTAGGTTTTCTCCCCTCTGCTCCTCATCCTGCAGCTAAATTCATAATAGAGGATGATGCCTCACCCTCTCATCTCACGTGCGATGATGGATGGGATCTAGCTCACAGCTGAAGGAGCTGGTACTGCTTTGTTAATCACAGAACATTAGGGATTGGGAGGAACCTCGGAAGATCACCCAGTCCAATCTCCCTGCCAGAGCAGCATCACCTAGACCAAGTCGCACAGGAACACGGCCAATGCATAAGGGCATGCCTTTGGGAAGCACTTTGCTCTTAGTCAAAGGTTACCATCTCTCCACAGCAAATGTAATGACAAGGGAAGTGGCATTTTGGAGAAGAAAACACAAATAAGCATCTCCAAATACTCTCCTGTTGAATCATTTATGACCCAAGAGAGAAAAATATGTGAGGAATCTAGAAAGAAAACAAATGTCATTGGTGCCAACAGGCACATTAATTCCTGTGCCTGCATAACAGGTAGAAATCAAAGGGACCGGTGGTCTTGCATTTAGCCTCAGCTTTTCTCAATGCCTTCGTCTGTTACTATTTCAGCAGCTTTTGACAGAGACATGTCCTAGCTGCTTAGCTGAAGGAAGGCACAGAAGGGCTTTATTCTCTACTTGCTGACTCCTTAGAAGGCTGTGGCATTTGCTCTTCACACAAGAAACAGTCTGACAAAGCCCTGTTTGCCATCAAGTCCCACGTACTTCTCTGTACTCAGTGTCACCAACATGCTGGGCCAGCATCAGCTCCGGCTGGCTTCCGGCAGTGCCTCCACAAAGCAGCACATGGATGCTCTGCTCTTCAGAGACACCTGCATTACCCAGTGAGACCGTGCCAAGCTTCACATACTGCATTAACCCAAAGGAGCACAGGAAATGCCCAGGTCAGGCGGGAGCGTTTGAGTGTTTGCATACAGAGAGAATCCAGCACTGCAGTTCGTCTTCTCAACAACCTCGTGCATGAAGGGAGAAGCAGACCCTGGAATATAACACACACACACTATAGTTCTGTCAGCTGGAAGCCCACTAAAAAAGGTCCTATGAACTGTCTAGGGATCATCTAGTCAGATTCTCACGCTAGAGCAGGACTACCTGTAGCAGGCTGCACAGGATGGCATTCTGGCAGGTTTTGAATGTTCCAGAGACTGGCTGAGCATCAGTCAGTGGGCGGTGAGCACTGCACATCACTTGTTTTGTATATTCTATTATCATTAACATTTCCCCTTCCTTTTCTGTCCTGTTAGATCATCTTTATCTCACCTCGTAACCTTTACCTTTTTTTCTGATTCTCTCCCCAGTCCCACTGCAGGAGGAGCAAGAAGGGCTCTGCAGCGGGACCTTGACTGCCTGGACAGATGGGCAGAGTCCAACGGGATGGCGTTCAAGAAGTCCAAGTGCCGGGTGCTGCACTTTGGCCACAACAATCCCATGCAGAGCTACAGGCTGGGGTCGGAGTGGCTGGAGAGCAGCCAAACAGAAAGGGACCTGGGGGTGCTGATCGATAGCCGCCTGAACATGAGCCAGCAGTGTGCCCAGGTGGCCAAGAGGGCCAATGGCATCCTGGCCTGCATCAGGAATGGTGTGGCCAGCAGGAGCAGGGAGGTCATTCTGCCCCTGTACTCTGCACTGGTTAGGCCGCACCTTGAGTACTGTGTCCAGTTCTGGGCCCCTCAATTTAGGAAGGACATTGAGGTGCTTGAGCGTGTCCAGAGAAGGGCAACGAGGCTGGTGAGGGGCCTTGAGCACAAGCCCTATGAGGAGAGGCTGAGGGAGCTGGGATTGTTTAGCCTTGAGAAGAGGAGGCTCAGGGGAGACCTTATTGCTGTCTACAACTACCTGAGGGGTGGTTGTGGCCAGGAGGAGGTTGCTCTCTTCTCTCAGGCAGCCAGCACCAGAACAAGAGGACACAGCCTCAAGCTGCGCCAGGGGAAATTTAGGCTTGAGGTGAGGAGAAAGTTCTTCACCGAGAGAGTCATTGGCCACTGGAATGGCCTGCCCAGGGAGGTGGTGGAGTCGCCAACTCTGGAGCTGTTCAAGGCAGGATTGGACGTGGCACTTGGTGCCATGGTCTAGCCTTGAGCTCTGTGGTGACAGGTTGGACTTGATGATCTATGAGGTCTCTTCCAACCTTGATAATACTGTGATACTGTGATACTGTAAGTGAACAGCTGTGCGGTGCTTAGCTGCTTGCCAGGTTAAACCACGACATCAGTCTCTGTACTCTTCTCATCTGGTTGCTTCCTTTGACACTGCTGTGTTGTGGCTCTCAGCCATCTATTAGAATACGACTGTGTGGAGTGGTTTCACTATTGCACTCGCTCTGTAGGTGCTTTTGCTTCTGGTCTTCTCCACACTTAGTTGTATCAGCTCTGTGTTAGGAAAGACACCAGATGGACAGTGCTTGTTAAAAACACGTCCTCGTTTCCAACAGTTTACTCGTACCTCGGGTCATCTTCACTCTACTCCCAATGCAAGGAAACGTTATTACTTTGCCTGGAAAAAAAAGCTAAGGGTCGCAGCCTGTGGAACTTCCCTCCCAGTTACCGTGCAGACGGTTACGGTAGCCCTCAACGCGGTTTCCAAAACAGAGCTGTTTCATACTGCGAGCTAACGCCAAGGGGATGAACAAGGCTTCTCCAAGCACGCCAAAGCTCTAGGTCCTCTCAGCCTTGCAACCAGTAGCTCCCGTTCCACAGCTGTTCAGACTGGCACCTCGTGGTCACCATTTCTTGTCAGCTCAACGGTCCCCACAGGAGAAGCATCAGTTTAAAGAGGAAACCGTGACGACCTCTTGCTAATGAAAGGAAGGAGAAGAGTAGGGACTGAAGCAAGAGACGAGGGTCACTCACAACTAAAAAGAGAGCGCCAGCTCCACATCTGGTGGGGAAGTTCCCTTTCCCCAGGGTTCTGCCCACTCGGTGTCCTTGGGTACCGCGGTGTGTCCAGGCTGCGGTGCGGGAGTGCAAACGCACCAGAGAAACAGGTCTGGTGCTCGGCTGCCGTGGTGCCAGCAAGTCTTCCCCTCGGACAAGAGCCAGGGCAGTAAAGTGACAGCTCAGCTTCCAAACAAATCACGATGGACTCGAGTTCAAATGGGTTGCTGAGAGCTGACCTTCCCTGGGGGTTTCTGGAAACCCCGAGCGGGGCAGTCCCCCTCTTCCCTCAGCTCCCAGCTAGAAGCAGCATCTTCTGTCTCACAGTGACCTCTAGCGAGAGAGCGGCTCTGCGCGCAGGGAAGGGGCGACCGCTTCCAACTCGCCAAAGGCGAGGCAGAACAACGCCTCGGAAGGCTCTGGGGCAGTTTGTTCATGAGCTTGGTGCCGCCTTGAGGGAATGGAGGGCTAACGTTCTCTCTGCCGGTGAAGAGCAGCCTCGACAAGGCAGCCGCTCCTGGAACCCTAACTGGAAAGGATGGGGCCAGCCTCTGCCTGGTGGTAGCCACTGACAGGACAAACACAGTCCCCAACTGAAACACAGGAGGGTAATTCTAAATACAAGGAAAAGCTTCTTCGATTCTGAGGGTGACAGAGCACTGGAACAGGCTGCACTGAGAGGTCGTGGAGCCTTCTCTGGAAATATTCAAGACCTCTGAACATCAGGAGACACTTTCACTGTGAGGGTGCCTGGCACAGACTGCTCATGGAGTCTGTGGATTCACCATCCTTGGAGATATTGAGAAGCTTCTGGACATGGTTTTAGCAACTGGTTGTAAGTGGCCTTGCTTAAGCAAAGAGGCTGGACCAGATAACCTACAGAGATGCCTTCCAACCTCATACAGTGTGTAATTCCGTGAAGGACTGTCTTTGAATCCACACCGTGTGAACAAGTCCAGTGGCCTAACTTCTCCACTGCCTTTATAATTCTCCTGAGTTCCTGATATCAGGATCAAGAGCTTGCTCATACACTCACACAGAAAGAAGCACTACAACAACAGTGCTCCGTATCACAGCACTCTAGACCTGTTCCTTCTGATGGAAATCACTGGCCCAAGAAAGATCATCCAGTCCAATCCCCCGCCACAGCAGGATCCCCTAGATCCAGTCACATGGGAGCATGGCCAGGTGGGTTTGAAATGACTCCAGAGAAGGAGACTCCACAACTCCCCTGGGCAGCCCCTTCCAGCGCTCTGTCACCGTCACTGGAAAGAAGGTCTTTGTCAGATTTATGTGGAACCTCCTCTGTTCCAGCTCACACCCACTGCCCCTTGTGCTATCATTAGATGCCCCTGAGCTCCATCCTCCTGACACCCAGTTTGCACACACTTATCAATATCAACGAGATCACCTCCTTGTCATTTCTAACCTACGTGTTTAGGAACAAGGACTAACACAATATTACTCCTTAGGACCAAATTACAAAAATTAACACTATTGAGATGTTTTACCCTGGAACACTTCAGCTGCAGTGCGTGATAACAAGCAGTCACTGGAGGCAGCCAACCAACGTGCCTTGTTCCGCACAAGGTGTCACGAGCTGAAGGCTGTAGCAGATGCCAGCTGCAAACATGTCCCAAGAAGACAAAAGCACTTTCAGCTGAAATTCCTAAGTTGCCTTAGGATGTAAGTAACACTCTCCTGTTACCCAGGAAAACATGAAACATACTCGACAATACCCAGCCTTCTAACCCGAGGGAAACTTCCTCCTGCTTTCAGACCAAGTGATTACCGTAACCCTGACTCTGTGGATGCACCACGTCAGCCAGACAATTCTCAACACCCTGGTTGTAACCACATCAGAGACGCAAGACACATCTCCAGGGAAAAGGAGGGTAATGGACTCTGTGCCCTGTCAGATCCGCTCAGATGCGCCAGGTGGCTGCGGTACAAGTGGAACGCAAACCAACAGCAACGCCGCATCCTCCCAGAACATCTGAGAAATGCACCTGCTGCACCCTAGGATCACATTAGAGTTCTCTGCAGCTACCTCATGGTGGTGACCCACTGCTCAGGCAAGAAATGGTCTCAAGTTGTGTCAGGGGAGCTTTAGATTGGATGTTAGACGGAAGTTCTTTACTGAGAGGGTGATTAGATGCTGGAATGGATTGCCCAGGGAGGTGGTGATGTCACCATCCCCGGAGGTGTTTAAGGAACGAGTGGATGCAGCGCTTAGGGATGTGGTCTAGAGGTTAGACAGCTTGGACAGCACACTTTCCCATTTCTACGCCTCTTCAGAACATTCAGTTGTCTCTAGTTTCATTATTCCATGGGGTAAAGGCAGCTGGTTCTTTCTCACTGCTGATGCAGCCATCCTCTGACCGGCAAGAGCAATCACCTTCAGTCTCTGTGCCACTGGCCTGCCCACAGCTCTCCTTGCTGTGGAGATGCTAGTGGATACGGTATCTCCCAGTACCTTCTCTCATTCAAACCAACAGCTCCCTGCACACAACAAACAGCTGAAACTCAAGAGAAACTGCAAGCAAGTGTAAACAGCTGAAACACGAGATGGTTCCAGCAGCAGCGGTGTCAGGTGCTCGTGGGTTTTTTTCTCTGAGTGATTCCTGTCCGTCTGTTCCCCACCGGATTTCCAGCAGCAGCGCAGTTCGGCCTCGAACTGAGGGTTCCGATCAGCCCAAAGCCAGAGATGTTCTCTCCCGGCAGGGTGTGTTGCCATCGTGTGGCTGCTTCATCTCGCCTGTGCTGAGCCGGGGAATACAAGCAGCACGCTCTGCTTGCTTTTCTCTTTGGCAAGCTGAAGCAGCTAAGACACGAGAGAGGTGGGTCACAAGCGGGTGATGTTTATCTGAGGTTTCCTGAAACTTGCCACTTCTGCATCTCTTTCGGGCAGGCAAGCTGCAGGCTGTCCCTCTGAACTGTCACCCAGATCCTGACTGCCTTACTGACTGAATTAGGGGGTTTTTAGGTTTAGTGACATGTTTTCATGCAGCAGCTTACTTTTACTTTTCAACGTACTTTTCATTCGATCATGAAAATAAAAAAACCCTACAGTCTGATTTAGCAGGAGCTGTGGCATGACCAACAAACAGAACCATTGGTTCAAGAAAGGCACCAAGAAGTTGTGAAAGTAGAAGCTATATTGCAGCAGAAGCATCTTTGTCACGTGTTCATTTGTCCTGCTCACTAGAACAATTTTGTCCTTAAGTATCTTCAGACAGCCAGTGACTGCACAGCCACTTGGTCTAGGTGGGCCTGCTCTGGCAGGGGGATTGGACTGAATGATCTTTCAAGGTCCCTTCCAATCCCTGATGTTCTGTGAGTCTGTGACTTGTTCTTTAGACGAACATCACTTCGTGTCTGATAGTACCACACCCATAAAGCTAAGTTTATTTGAGATCACCTTAACTCAGGAGGGGTTCTCAGTAACATACATCATCTCAAAGACATGTCTTCCTGAACAGGAGTTGACTTGGGCTGGCATTGTCATGCTTTCCTGGATTAATGCCTATAAAAAGATCTGTGTTGATTATGAAACTGTTCTACTTTGGTGACAGCAAGAGGAATAAATCACAGAGTGACTTTTATCACTGCTTTGATCTTGTTCTCTTGCAGAAAGATGTAAATCAGATATAACAAAATCAAGAGAAAGGTAACTATAACTATATATATATCTCTATAACTGTAACTTTGTAACAATAATCCCTAATGATTCTGTGATTAAGCATCAGCAGAAGCAAGTGAAGTTGTGGTGGGAGCAGGTAAACAAAAAGGCCACTCTCAGCTACCACCTAACAATCTTCCTTAGAAAACCTTCTGGATCAAGAAACACTTCTCACTCCTGGATTTGAGTAGTTAATATTTAAGAAACTTCCTTCAGTCTGAAGGAAGTTGTTGCTGTTTCCCAGGCCAGCCGCTGGCAGCAGGATGTGGTCTGTTATTTGGTACCTGGATCATAAGGGAACAGAAACAAGCCTTGTGGCTGCTGGGATTTCCTTACTCCACAAAAATGAGTGGAAGAACTTCTGACCCAACATTTTGCCATTCACCATTGCCAACGAGGGAGTAGGGACTAGGACTGGAAAAACTGGTGCTTTCCTGACCTTGCCCACTACTACTTTGAATTTACTTTCTATTTAGAGCAGACACTCTTCTCTAGAGAACTGCGGGTGAGATGCCCCCAGCTTTCTCCAGGAGCTGCAGGAAGCACACATAGAAGTATCTTAGGGCATGTAGGAATTGTCATTGATGACAGAAGGTGGTGTTCAAAGGAAGATAGAAATTTTAAGTACATTTCATGTAAAGATGACTCATTGGGTAGAGCAGGTCTTCATCTGGAGCTACTGATTGCTGTCCCGAGAGCCAGACATGGAAAATAGGAAGGCATTTTTGAGAAATTAAACCATCAAGCATTATTTCTGTTGTTGGGGTTTTTACTTCAAGCTGTATTAAGGGCAGAGAGGGTATTGATTTGATCTGGCAGGTGGTAAAGCAATTTATCCAGGCTGCAATCTCTTCAGGTCCAGTCCGTTTCAGCTTTTCCATTTTAAAATCTTTAACCATTTGCTCTGTGCCTGAAAGTCAGAGAGAGCACCACAGAACGCAGTGTTCCATGTTCTTCATCCCACCACTCCGGCCTAGAAGACTGATGGGACTCAATTTCTGCTCTGCTGATGAGCTGCAGTGCAAAGTGAGACTGCAGATGTTCTGCTCTAGCTGCAGTGTAAAAGTGAGACTCTACAAGTACCTCTTGCTCCTTAGGTGAAGAGTGTGAACGAAAAGGTGTAACCTTACCACTGAACAAGAGCAAACTCCCATGTTATATGACCTGGGCTGTCATTCGCTGTGAGCAGTGTGCTACCACCACTGGAAGTGCAGAATAAAAGGGTGCCTATCGAGTACTTGTCTGTGTCTGGAAATGACACTTGCTGCTGCTGGAATTCCATGCTTAGCACATCCCACAGGCTGCCAAGCAAGATCTGCCCTACTTTGGAACAAGTTATACATTCAAATTGCTTTCACACAATCCCAAGAACCTCAGCAGGAATCTAAAAGCCCAGGTGGCTGGCTGCGTTGCCAGAAAAAGAGGTGGTGAATGATTTTGAACAGAAACGGAGCGGCCAGGTCCACAGGCAGCAGGTGAAGCAGAAGGACACGCATCATTCCTCTCCCGAATGTCGACAGAGGGACGGAAGGCTGGGAAGGACAATTTTGGAAGGATGGCAATCACTGAAGACTGCAGACGTGATTCAGAAGAGAGACATCAATTTTGATTAAGTATGAGGATTACTTTTTGTCTTCTTTTTTAGATCTTACCTCTCCAACACAGAACAAGCCGTTTTGTCTGACGCCAAGCCCTGCTGCAGGTCGCCGACTCGGTGAGCTTGGTACAACACTTTCAAAATTAATGGATTCCCTTCAGAATAACTCAGCAGATCAGACCACTGGGGTACCACCCTGACTACTACTAGTCCCACCCGAAAGCAGCTGCCCGCAAACCTGTGTCCATTTTGGTTCAGCAAACCAAGCTGATTTCCTGAATGCAGTAAGAAGAGGTTAAAGCTTCATTGCAGCTCCACGTGCTAACACCAAGCAAAGGAAAAGCCATGGCTGGGTAGACCACATTGTTAGGCTGCCCTAATTACATAATTAAGATGCAAACAACACTTGTGGATTGATCAACTCGGGACACAGACCTGCTGCATTTCCACTTTGTCTCTTCATAACTGGGGAGAAAAGGGACCGTTTTGTTAACTCCTCTTAAGCTGCCACAGATCCACAGCCTGGTTGTCCTATTGAAGTCCTGCATCGTTCTCCTCAGATGTCTAGCATTTCTTATGTGAGGTTTTCAACAGATCAAACCTCTAGGAAAGCAGTAAGTCTGAGTCTGTTATATTCACTTCAGCCTCTAAACATCCAGAGCTAGACAGAGTGAATGTGACAGAGGAAAGTCCATCCTGCACTTATTAGGAAGACATCCTCTGGGCACCTTGCATTGCACCACCAGCAGCCCACGATGCTCAACAGTAACAGCCCATTGCAAGCAGGTCCAGTGTTTTTGGTGAAGCACTGAAGCAGGGCCATCTTGCCCAGAACACCCCTGAACTCAATCACAGATTCTTCCTTCACAAGAAGGCAGAACTAAAAAGAGCAATGAATTGAACCTGTTGTGTATCTTCACATCCATTTGGTTTTCTTTCGCCAAGAGGACTGTGCTTTAGTTTTTCAATAGTGTACTGAAGCGCTTCCTTTTGTGTATTTTTTTAAACCATCTTGTGGTGGCTTCCTCAGATGACCCCTCAAGCTCAAGGACAAACAAAGGTGTGCAAGAATTCCCTAGTCACCTTCACTAAACCATTTACAGCTTTAGAGTCTCTTCTCACATTACCACCTCATCCAGCTGCTTCCCAGACTGGAGAGCTCAACTCTGTCTCACTGTTAAATACCTTTGATCACCTTGCAGCCTTCTCTGCATCATCTCTAGGTTACTACACTTGCCTCAAGGCTACTGGGGAAGAACTATGTGCTCGTTCACGCTGTGGGAGGACCATGAAGTTATGCAGGGACACCTGGCTGAGGGAGCTGGGGCTCCAACTGTATTTTCTGAGTGGCAATAGCTAATTTAGAGCCTGTTACTGTGCATTAACGGTTGGTGATATTTTGACTCCATTTGCATTACTTTGCACTTAGTAGCATTAATTTTCACTTGTCAACTTATTACCCAGTTACTCGTTGTGATGAGCTCTTTACATCCAGCTTCAGATTAGCCTGTTCTGAAGAATTTGCTATCAGGTGGAATCATCTGAATGCAGTGTTTACCCTCTTCCCAAGCTCATTCCAGCCTCATATTTTCCATTCTGTCCCTTATGTAGATTTCTCTAGAATGTGGCCACCAGCCTCTTCCTAGTCCTCCTCTAGACTTCCTCCTCAGCACACCACAAAAAAGAAGATCTGCTTGAATCCCCCATTCAGTCAGCATCTCAACAACATGCTGTCTGTGTGGGATTTGTTCCATCTAACTTTAGACAGCGACATCTATTTCTGAGCCAAGTTCTCTCTCTAATCAATCAGGCAGGAAACAGGCAGCACTGCAGTGGAAGTTATCCAACTCCAATGTAAATGTCTGAAAATGCATCGGATGATTCATGTCCTAAAAGTGTTTATTCCTCCTCATTGACTCAAAGGGAGCCTACAGCGAGTGGAGCAGATGCAGATCATCTACGTCAGAGGCAGAGGCATCAGAAATTAGGCGAGAAGGATCCTGCTTTTCCCCCGCAGATCTCACCGGGCTGAAAACATATCATTTTTCTGAGGGACTAAACTCCAATTAAAGACCTCAAAACTGGAGCAGAGAAAGACTGGGCTTAGCAAAGTAATTTTCCTTTATGCAATATTCACCAGGGCACAGAGAGCCAGAGAGCAGCTTGTTCTAAAGCTCTAGAAAGTTACTGCAGATTCAAGTGCACTAGTCAGTACCTTTCAGCAACAGACTACTCTGAAAACACAGTTTACAGAACCACAACCTATCTGGAGGCTCAACATGAGCCAGCAGTGTGCACTTGCAGCCCAGAGGGCAAACTGGATCCTGGGCTGCATCAGGAGAAGTGTGGCCAGCAGGTCGAGGGAGGTGATTCTCCCCCTCTGCTCCGCTCTGGTGAGACCCCATCTGCAGTACTGTGTCCAGTTCTGGAGCCCCTATTACAGGAGGGATTTGGATGTGCTGGAGCGAGTGCAGAGGAGGGCCACGAGGATGATCAGAGGGCTGGAGCAGCTCTCCTGTGAGGCCAGACTGAGAGTTGGAGCTGTTCTGTCTGGAGGAGAGGAGGCTCTCAGGTGACCTTATTGTGGCCTTCCAGTATCTGAAGGGGGCTACAAAAAGGCTGGGGAGGGGCTTTTTAGGATGGCAGGTAGTGACAGGACTAGGGGGAATGGAGCAGAGCTGGAGATGGGTAGATTTAGAGTGGATGTGAGGCGGAAGTTCTTCACCATGAGAGTGGTGAAGGCCTGGAATGAGTTGTCCAGGGAGGTGGTTGGGGCCCCATCCCTGGAGGTGTTTAAGACCAGGCTGGATGGGGCTCTGGCCAGCCTGGTCTAGGGTGGGGTGTCCCTGCCTTTGCTGGGGGAGTTGGAACTGGATGATGGTTCCTTCCTACCCAGAGAGACTCTGATTCCATGGCTTCTCCAGTCAGGTGATCCTGCTGTGGCAGGGGGATTGGACTAGATGATCTTTCGAGGTCCCTTCAATCCCTTATGATTCTATGAGTCTATGAAACCACAGGATATTGGAGGTAGACACCATCTTCTTCATGTCCAGAGTAACCCTCTTCACTAGAGGTTCACATGGAAGACCCACATCATCTCCAGAGAAAAACCCCTGGCTGTGTTGTTTGTCCTGGAACCCTTGGCCAGGGACTGGAGCATAATGCTAGCCCACACATGGCAAAGGACTGCAGACACTCTCCCAAAAACTGAGCTGAGAGAGAGGGCAACACAGGCTTTTTAAAGACTAATCAGTGGCTAAAGGGACAGAACATCATTAACCTGATGCACTACTTTTTAATGGTCAGTCTAGCACTCAACACAACCACTCTAGTTTTCCCACTGTGATTAGGGGAGACGTAGCCAAGTCCTTGACATGCTGCAGGAGTGTCACGCGATCAAAAGCACTGGGATTCGGAGCAAAGCCCTGCCAAATGCCTGATAACTAAACCCATAAGAGACTGCGACAGGGAGCCAGGGGCTAACCTGCTGTCGACAACGAACATCAGGTAATTGCAATAACAAGCTCTTACAGTACGAAGGAGAGATTCAGCTGTGGCCAGTGGGACAGTGTGGGTGTCCTCAGCTGAGTGCTCACCTCTGCCCCTTTCACAGTTCCTGGAGAAAATACCTATTTCTGGGGTATAATCCATCTCTTCTTAAATGAGACCCTAAATCAGGGGCACAGCTGTGGAAACACCACCTCCCAGATGTTGTCTTCTGAGCAGACTCCCATCCCTGGATTCCTACCATCTGTTTTTCCGACGGAGTTTTCTAGTCATTATTGAGGGCAAATGGTGTCTCTCAGGAACATGATGGTTCATCTACTTGTGTGGAAAATCTCGTGGAGCTGTATTCTTGTGTAAGTGCCTAGGACCTGCCCAGCTGTTAACAGAGTACTCTGATGTTTGTCTGAAATGGATTCCTCTGACAAGGAGGTTTCAGAAGGCTTCCTCTCCCCCCATAATTAGTTTTTGCCTTAGAAAGTGAAGTAACCTGAGTTTTGTGACCGTGCGGATGTGATACATCATGTACAGCACACAACATGTATTAGCAACAACCTCTCTCATCAGCTGGCTCGTTCAGTGGGCCACCAAGTGTTTCAAGGGCTTTAGCCCTTCTGCTAGATCATGCCTGCCATAAGCCACAGGAGGGGCTTTATGGCCCGAGCAAGGCCTGGCAGTTGGTGGTGATGCTCAGCTTTCTGGCAGTGCAGAGCACAACCTTCTGCAGCAGGGAAGCTGCAGGAGCAGTGCTGCTGCTCTCTCCCACCAGTCAGCGTGTGCATCGAGCTTGGAAACGGAAGTGCGAGGCACCGAATGGCAGGTAGCAGCGGGACACCGGGGGAAGCCCTAGGCTAGATGCAGCTACAGGCAACAGGGAGTAGCCACCTTGGTTTTGTTGCTGCTGTACAATCTCACACTCATGAATACGGCTTGAATTGCTCCGGGATCAAGAGATGCTAACTAGAGTGAACAGCAGGTTTCTGCCTCAGAGTCAGCCCTGCTCAGCCTTGACTGGAGGGGTGAATGTTTCCCTTGAAAGTGAAGTGGGTAACGGTTAGCACCCAGAAACTCATGACAAAACCCATACTCAACAGTTCTGTGCTGCAAGCACATCAAGGCCCCTGTAGAGTTAGTGAGGGCACCAGCACAGATGGCGCAGATCTCCCACTAACTCAAGACTTTCCCCTTCCATTTGTGCACATACTGAGAAATCATTCTTTTTGAAGGAGCCCCTAACTTTCCCACTTCCTTTTCATCTCGAGGGCAGCCCCCTACATGAAAGTGAAGGCATAGAAACGGAGCTTGAGGCGATCTGATTTCGAGGTTGTGGAGGTTTCACTGATCCTGCGGAAGGAAACCTTTTCCTCCCAGGCATCCAGACGCTGCTTTTGGCAGGTGCACTACAGCGCTCTGAAGTGGGTAAAACCCGCCTCCATTTTCCTCACCAGGAACTGCATCCGATTCCCTTTTAGCACTTAATCCCCGAGTGCTCCCAATTAGCTGCATCAGATGAAGCCTCGGAAATGTTCCCTTTCACTACAGCAAGTCCAAGACTTCAGCACAGAGCGGCTGCTGGCTCCGAGCTCTGAGTGCGAAACTCAAACGCTTGGAGAAGCAATAGATCTGTGTCTAGATATAGGAATCTCTGCTGAAGCAGAAGCAGAGACGTCTCAGTTCAGACTCTACTCTTGAAAACTCCCCTGCAGGTACAGGAACACATCGCGTCCAGTATCTCTGGTGATGATAAACCCGCCGTGCTACCGAGCCCGACCCACGGGATTTCCGTGGTAACTAGAGCCAAGCTACAAGAGCAAAGTGGCTCTTTTATCATCCTGAGTCTCCTTGCAATTCGAGTGCCTTGGGTCGCTCGGTGCAACTACACCTCACACAATCACAGAGGAAGGCAGAGATTCTCACAGAGACCAGTCAAGTCCCTTAGACAAAGCATCGTGGGGAGCGTCTGTCTGCTTTGGTATCTCCCTCTAGTTTCCCAGTGGGGGTAATTGGCTTTGACATCTTGCCAGCTCTGCCATCCTAGACAAAAGGTCACTGCTAGTTCAGCGCTGAGTGCCTCTTGCTAATCCCCCATTAAGCACCGAACTCTCAGGCAATGATTTCTGTCTGGCATTTCCATTACGAAGAGGATATTCCAGTTCCTTTACAACGCCCCAGCCAGTTTTCTTACCCACACAGCTTTGCCTGAGCTCCCAGGAAGGAGAGTTTACATTTCAGCCCTACACACAGGGCAAACAAGCAGAAAGCTCTCAGTCTGGAGGGGAACTGATACCAAGAACCCAAGGAGAGCAGAGATCACAGGCTCAGAGAACTGAGCAGCAGCGTAACACACAAGTAACACCTTCCAAGGAGAGATGGCTGATGTGAACAGATTATGAAAAGAAATGCTGTTTGTTCCAAGGATGATCAGTATTTTTGTTGGACTTAAAGCAAATACAGATTTTCATTTTACTTTTACAGCTCTCGCCTGCTCCTCCGAGACAGCTACTGCCTGGCAGATGGTTATCAGAATCTTTTGAATAAACACTAGATGAAACCAAATGCCGTGTTTCCTGTATTGTCTCTTGCGAGTGGCTTTCAGGGAGCTCAGCAGCAAAACATTCGTGATGACGTTAACAACAACGAAGCAAAAATTCTTTGGTGGGATAAAGAGCTGGGAAAGAAATCTTTGGATAAGGTTTGCAGACAGCAGATTTGGCAGGAAAAAGGAAAAATCAGGAATACTTATCTCACACAGAACCATAGAATCATTCCTGTTGGAAAAGACCCCTGGGATCATTCAGTCCAACCATCAACCCTACTCTACAAGGTCACCCCTAAACCAGACCCCTCAACACCACATCTAAGTGACTTTCAAACTCATCCAGGGATGGGGACCCAACCCTCACCCTGGGCAGCCCATCCCAGTGCCTGACCACTGTCTCCAGGAAGAATTTCTTCCTGATGGCCAGTCTGACCCTTCCCTGTCGGAGCCTGAAGCCCTTCCCTCTGCTTCTGTCGCTAATGACCTGTGAGAGGAGACCAGCACCATCATCTCTCCAGTGTCCTTTCAGATAGCTGTAGAGAGCGATGAGGTCTCCCCTCGGCCTCCTCTTCCTCTAACTAAACAGCCCCAAGATTCTCCATCTCTCCTCATCAGAGTGATTGTCCACAGCACGTGCAGAAGAGAAATGCTTTGGCAGCAGTATTTTGAGGGCAGTGGGAAGGCAGAGAACGAAGGCAGACCTCACAAGAACAGAACAGGAAACTAAGAAGGTCAGGGTGAGGTTTGGACAGACAGGTCCAGACACCCAGCTCCCCTGGAAGATGCCACGTTATCAGGGACATGCTACTGGGGGACTCCAGAGAGGCTGGTCACTTCGACTCCTGTAAGTCCTGCGTCTGCAGGTTGTTGTTCCACAAAGCATTCCTACAAATGAGGGGGTTTGAGGCTGCGTGCTGGAGAGTTACGCAAGGACTTTAAACTGTGAGGCACCCGATGGACTGGTGGTTCAAAGAGACGGTGAGGCTGCCACAAACATTCCGTGACCATTTGCCTGCTGTGAGCTGCCGCTGAAATAGCTGCGGCGATGCTATTGCTACCCCATCGCTGTGTAGGCAAAGGATGGCTGCAGGAGGAAGTGGGACACACGATGCTGTAAGACTCTGAGTCTCCTGCAGCCCACTTAAAGTGAGGAAGCTGTGCAATTAGTTCAACTCCAAGTGATAATTGATCCGGCTCGTGACTACTCCTAGGATAAAAAGAGAAGGAAAGATGGCTTGGTGCTAGGTCTGTCCCAGCCACTTCAGGCTTCCTGGTTATCTTCTTTATATATTTAATTAAGTGCTTTTGAAGGACAAGTCTGGAGGATAAAGAGCTTTTACAACTCCCATTAACATTAAAAGCAGCTGCACATATTCCTGAGGTTTTGAAATAAATGAATTTATCCCATAAAAAATGCATTAGATGAACATTAAAGTTCTAAAACATGACAATAAAAGCAAGTATGTATAGAATTAGGGCGGCCCCTCATTCATCAGACAGCGGCTGGCGTCTCCTTCACTGCTCAATCGATGCTCTGCTCTTACGTGATGCTTTCTCAGTGTTGCCTTCATGTTTGTGTTCAGTGTTCCTCTGGAGGAAAAGGACTATAAATAAGCAAAGCCAAGGCTGCTGACCACAGCCGACTGCCTGCTCTTGAAAGCTTCTGCTTTCCTGGGTGTCAGACTGATTTGAAGGAACGGCTTACATGAGTGAGGGGCGCTTGTCCTCGTCCTAGCAAGTCTCTCTATAATAAATACAGCAATGTGAGAGTAGATCTGGTCTATTTGGAAAGGGCACACAAACA
Organism: Rhinopomastus cyanomelas; assembly: GCA_013400115.1. NCBI lineage: Eukaryota > Metazoa > Chordata > Aves > Bucerotiformes > Rhinopomastidae > Rhinopomastus > Rhinopomastus cyanomelas. The sequence goes on from VXBP01010731.1 coordinate 118,133, forward strand.
AGGCAACTGGCTTCTTTCATTGGCTGCAAAGATTCATCATGTTTTAGACCTAGAAAAAGTACCTAAAATCAGTGTTGGCACGATGAGTGTCTTCCTACAAACAGTGGTAAATAATGCAGCCACATAGAAGTGACACAGACTCATGTCTCTCTGCAGGCTTCGAATAAGCTGATGGGCTACCTTTGAACCAGCACGTGTTTTAACCCAGCTGTAAGCACTGAGCATGGAACAAGAGGCACGCTCATGGGGTGCAGAAGGAGATGTGGAACATGTGGACATTATAAATGTTGTAGAGGTCCCAACACACAGTCAGCTAAACACACGTCTCCTTGTATCAGCAAACAGGAGCTTCTGTCACTCTTCACTAAGAGTGAACGTAATCATTTCAAACTTGTGTCTGTCCATCAAAGAGAAGCCAGCAGATGGGATAGAGGTCAAACCAAAGACTCGAGATGCAGAAAATCTATTCTCTTGTTTCTCCCACCGTAAGTTCTGTATTTTGGTTTCACTGCTGAATGGTATAAGTGCTATCAACAACTGGAGACTGAAGGAAAACACTGCTCTTTAGGATTCCCTGTTTTCCCACCACAAGCATTTAAGTGATGTTCCTCCTGCTGAAATCAGTGCTGCAGGAGCACAGTCAAGACAGCAGATCACTTAGAAGTGTCTTCAGTCTGCATTATCTTTTTTCTCAGTGTTTAGTCAGTATTTTACTCAGCTACCCCAGTGCTGGCACTGAGCTGCACATGAGTTATCATCTCCTTGAATAAAGAATGAGAAGGCATCCAAACTACCATGTCTGGGCAAGTCTCAGTAAAAAGCATCACTGCACCCAGCAGGGGAAAAGTAGGACGTGAAGATGCATTCACGACAGCACCCTGCCATCCTTCCCTCTCTGCGCTGGAAAGCTTCCAAGACAAAAAGGAATGGGAGATGGAAACAGAGGGATGACTTGAGCCATGCATCACCGACACAGGTGTTAGGGAGAAACAAGGCAGAAGAACAGAGAAGGGAAATCAGGACTAAGAAGACACAAAGTAAGAAATGGGCTTAACCAAAAACCATACAGACGGACACCTCCTTTTGTGCAAGAGTTGTACTACTAGAGTTGTCCTGTTACATGGGAAGAAGCTTGTGACTTTGATGGAGACCTTCACACTTTCCTGTCTCTGGCTCTTGTCAGTTCTAATAAGGGTCAGGAAGCAAAGAGGGGGCTGAGGATGGTAGCAAGAAAGAAAGTAGCAAGAAAGAAAGTGTGGATGGCTCCCCTCACGCTTCCTCTTGGTTTATTCTTGTATTTCCTCTGCAAGCCTGAGCCCTCAAGTTGGTGTCTTGCGAAGCATTACACAAGTCCCCCATCTGGAATCAGCCTGTTGTGCAGGCAGGGAAGAGATGCTGCTGCTTTGCAATGCAGATACGTGTGAAAAAAGAGCAGCTCACACACGCTTCCCCCTGCGCTTCCTTGAGGAGCTCTGGAGTGTTTATACAATTATGGACCCTTGAACATTCACCGCTCAATTGTAGAAGCAGCTTTAGCTCTGTCTTTCAGGAAGTTTGATCTTTTCAACTGATTTTCCCCACTGTCTTACTTAATAATCATGAGGTTCTCTTTGCAGTGCAGAACAGCAGGTTGACTGCATGGATATGCACAGTAGCACCAGGCAGAGAACACATCTGCTGCTCTGGTTTACTGTCTTGTTTCTGTTTGTTTCTTGTGCTCTTCCAATTTGGTGCTACAGAAGAATTCCAAGTGAGAGATGTGGTCAGTTCTGCCCTCTTTCTCCCGTATTATGAGCAGAACAATGATTTCCTTAGCTTATACTTCTTTATCTTCTGCCTGTCCAGTTCTGGGCCCCTCAGTTCCAGAAGAACACAGAAGTGCTGGAAAAAGTCTGGCACAGAGCCACAGAGATGATGGAGGAAGGGGAGCACCTCCCTGCTGAGGAAAGGCTGAGGCAGCTGGGTCTCTTTAGTTTGGAGAAAAGGAGACTGAGGGATCACCTCATTCATCTTTAGGAATATGTGAAGAGTGGGTGTCAGGAGGATGGAGCCAGGCTCTGCTCAGGGGCACCCAGTGGTGGGACAGTGGGTGTGTGCCGGAACAGAGGAGGTTCCACATCAATGTGAGAAGAACCTTTTTCCCTGTGAGGCTGACAGTGTCCTGGAAGGGGCTGCCATGGGGGGTTGTGGAGTCTCCTTCTCTGGGGACGTTTCAAACCTGCCTAGACATGTTCTCATGCAACTGGATGTAGGGGATCCTGCTGTGGCAGGGGATTGGGACTGGATGGTCTTTTGAGGCCCCCTCCAATTCCTAATGCTCTGTGATTCTGTGAAAATCCAAAGATGAGCTGACAAGCATTACCCTACTGCTGAATTATTCAGGACCCTTCAGTATTGATTTCTTCTTTATTCCTGCTTCAGCACACACAAAGACAATTATTTTTGTACCAAACCTACAGCATCATCAGGATTAGAAGGAAACACTTTTCCTTCGCAGTGTTTCCTTGGCAAGCAGTTGCCTTCCACAGACCTAAACAGCCTAACAGAGCAGCCCGTGCTCTGATCAGTCAGTGCAGGTCCTAGCAGCAACTGTAATGCAGTTACACTGAGAAGCAGATGTGTTATTCTGCAGATTCAAAAACAACCAGGTGCCCTCTGTTAAAATTCACACTTCAATCCTGATTTCTAACAGCAAGAGCAGCACACTCGAGCCGTGCTTTTTCCAAACAGATTCAGTATCTGATTTTCACTAATACTCAAGATCCTTTCAAGCTTCTGTCTGAAGCCGAGAAGTGAGTGAGAAGGAAAGTGTTCGCTATGTCAGAAATATGCTGGATGCCTCAGCATCCAGCACCAAGTCTATTAGCATTTCGAATCGATCCTGTTGACCCTTTTTCTTCCAGCCATCACTCCTTTCAAGCTGTTAAAAGTATTAAAGCAACAAAGGCAACTCTCCTGAGGCCGAGTGTCTGCTGTGAAAGGTAAAGTGTAGTGCAGGAGACAGCACAGGAACACAGGCATCGATGGCTTCTGTCTTTGCTGAGATGGGCAAAGGTGAAGTGAAATGGGAGGAAGAATTGAGCCAGCATCAAAGGCAGGTACCTGGAGTACAAGTGCTTTGCTGGAATACAACAGGCTGCACAGTAAGGAACCCGTAGTCCCAAGGACTGGCCAGATTTATACGCGTACGATTCGTGAACCACAAGTCTCTCACGTATTCCCTCAAGTGAGAAAATCCTAACAAAAATCAGAGAGGTACTGTGACAGCTCTCTGATTCCTTGCATGTAGATAGTATCTTGGCAGCCTACTGAGCCATCTGAGAGCTTCCAAGAGCACGCTTACCCACTAATGAATTCCCAGACTAATGAACTCTGCCTTCGCTTGATTAATGGTTTTGTTGGAAGGGGCAAGAATGGAGCAAAGCAAAACGCAAAGCTACGAGAGGCAAGCCACCACCGCACCGCTGAGACAGAGAGGTCTATGACCAACGCGCTCTGCGCTCGAGACACCCACGGACCTGCACTGGCAAAGAGCATCTGCACAGGCAACACTAGTGTGAGGCCACTGCCTCCAGAAGGTGAAACACCATGTTTAGGTGGTTCGTTAGAACAGGAAAGCCATAGGGTGCTTGACGTGACGTGAGGAGCTTCTCCAGCAATGCCTGCTGGAGTGCATGTGAAAACACATGCCCTCGGCAAATACCGGGCAAAGAGGCTGCGCGCCACACAAGCTTCTAATACAGCGGCATTTTCAATCACAGCGTCGCTCTGCTCTTCCAGTGCAGCTCTGTTTTTCTTTAATGACTGAGAGCATCTATTTGCAAAGGCTTGAGCCATGTACAGGAGCCTTTCCTAGCAGTCTTCAGCTTACTAGGGAATTCCAGTGCTATAACAAGTGTTTTTGAAGGATATATCCACAGAAATGTTGTTTCTGCTTGCATATACAATTCCTGCTAGTATCAGCTGTTTTATATCATTATAAAAGGACACAGGTTTAAGTTAGTTTTGTCTTAAATGACGACAACTGTTGTCTGGTCCTTTTCAGAGCTGTTACCCATTGGCAGAAATTCCTCACACAGTTGCTACCCTCCCAAAGAGCGATGCCACCGTTCAATGTGCTTCAAGTAAACAATATCATTTCTGCCCTTTTAAAGCAGTAGAATTGTCAGTGACCCTCTCCACATGAAGGTTTGTTTTCAAGCCAGAAAGAAAAAAAGCAGTGGAGGTGCAGTATGAGGGCAGTGGGGCTTAAGTTTGCGGTCCATGCAGTCACTCCAGCGTGGTCCTCATCACTGAGCAAAGAGCAGTATTGAAGTCCCTCTAGGCACTGGCTACCAGATTCCTGTGCAAAGTCACTGGCACCACTTGAGCGCCTTCAGCACTCAATGTTATCAATCATTAAAGAAAATATTGAGAGAGAGAGAAAAATAACCAATATCCTGGTTAATGTTGGGAGTCAGCCCACTTCCCACTGCCTGTGCTTCAGCAGAGCTTCTGCAGACCCAGGTTCCATCCCATGTGCAGCACAGAGCTCCCTGTACCCCAAAGTACAGAAGAAGATTGCTGCAGTACAATCCCTCTACTAAATGTTATAACAAGACCTCTTGGGAAGACTGTTAGCCCTCTGCACCTGCCTCCTGAATGGAGTTGGTTAAGCAAACAGCCCTGGTGGAATGGAAGCTTTACTGGGGGAAAAAGGTACCTAAGTGTCCCATGGGATGGCCGAGCACCAGCAGCACCCAGCAGCTACCTCAGGACTGTGGAAGAAAGCATGAGGGTCTGGGCAGCACGGGGAGAGGCCCTGGGCTGCCACCACAGAGGGTGGCCAAGGACCACCATCACCAAGTTCATGGGTGGAGGAGAGGATGCCAATATGTGGGGAAGCTGGCGCTTGAGGCCCCTGGGATCCCAAGGGAGAAGGTGTGACCACATGCACAGACACCAACAGCATTGCCCTCCACGGTTCTTTCTTGCTCTGTTCACTCCAATATCAACCTTAACACACAGCAAAAAACACTGAGGAAAATCTGCACGACCTAGCGCTCACGGCTGGGGTTTTTTGTGAGATTGAGGGGCTGACTTCTCAACAAGGAAACTGAGATTCCAGAGTGAGAAATGCCAGAAGTATTGCTGGAGCCAGATGAAGCATTTGAGTTTGGTTCAATTACCAGGTATCTGTAACCTCTACCCCTTTGGATTAAGGGGTGCACAGCGTGTACTGGTTTTGATGAGTCAGAAGATAATTGGAATAGTCAAGTGCTTGGCACATCTCCAGTTACTAGCACAGGCACCTCATATCTTGTTGTTCTGTAAAACATCCTGCATCAAAACACGCAGGTTTTAACAGCTTTGATCTCCAGGTTGTTTGGACAATCCAGAAAATGACTGAAAAGTGTGGTAGAGGGCCCCTTGGAATGAATCCAGTACTAGTTGCATCTAGGTTCACTAATGCCTGTTACTGACAGCGCTCACCAAAAAAGGCGGCCGGCCCTCAGTCCACAGCCAGCTTAAACAACAGCAGAATCACAGAGTCATATCAGAGAAGTGTCCAGGTTGGAAAAGACCCTTGGGATCAATGAATCCAGTCATCAGCCCCACTCTGCAAGTTCATCCCTAAACCACAGAATCGCAGAACATTAGGGATTGGAAGGGACCTCGAAAGATCATAGAGTCCAATCCTCCCACCACAGCAGGATCCCCTACATCCAGTCACACAGGAACACATCCCGGCTGGTTTGAATCCTCTCCAGAGAAGGAGACCAGAACCCCACTGGGCAGCCCCTTCCAGTGCTCTGTCACCCTCAGTGGGAAGAAGTTCCTTCTCCTGTTGATGTGGAACCTCCTCTGTTCCAGCTGATTAGTTCCGTTGATTGTTGTTTTTGATAAATTGATAGTTTATCAGAACCCCCACACTTTGCTTTTTCTTCTAGATAATGTTTATCTATTCTAGATATCTCTCCTAGGTAATTTTTATGAGTTGGCCGAAGACACAATCCTGGTCTGTTAAGGGGGTTGATTCCAGCGTAAGAATGAAAGAGGAATCATCCTCACTACCAAGTGATAAAACAAATGGCAAGAGGCCGGAAACTACCAGTCAGAGCACACGTACGGCAGGATGAGCGCGCATTACTCACACAGGTATGAATAACACGTCTTGATGCCTGTGCCGGTTCGCATTAGCCCAGCATGTTTCACAGGCACTCATGAGTATGGAAATAGAAACGGATTGTGAGTCAGAGAAAAAGTTGAGTCAGAATGAAAATGTGAAGTGAGTAGAAAGGCATGAGAGTAGCCATTCATTGTGCCTGTGAAGGTAGTAAGGCAAGACCAGTCAAAGAACCGAGGTAAAAGGGGTGCTCCAAGAGCAACCAGGTAAAATCGCAAAGAGGTACTGTCAGCTGAGAGGCATTTCTGACTGCATTGCAGCCCCCCCACACCTCACGGAAAGGTTTGTTGACAACGCGGATGGAAAAAGTCAAGGACTGGATCAATGAGAATTCACAGTCTAATTTAAAACACCAACATCCCCTGCATTTCATAGAATCATTAGGGATTAGAAGGGACCTTGAAAGATCATCCAGTTCAATCCCCCAGCAACAGCAGGACCACCTAGACTTAGTCACACAGGAACACATCCAGGTGGGTCTTAAACATCTCCTGTGAAGGAGACTCCACAACCTCCCTGGGCTGCTTGTGACAGCTCTGTCACCCTCACTGGGAACAAGTTCCTTCTGATATTTATGTGGAACCTCATCTGTTCCAGCTCACAACCATTGGCCCTCGTCCTATCATGACATCGAGAAGAGCCTGACTCCATCCTCCTGGCACCCACCCTTCAAATATTTACAGGTGAGAACGGCAGTATGGGGACAAATCCAAACATTCTCCTGCCAAGCTACAGCAACTTCAGGTTGGGAATCTTTCAGTGATGTCTACCACAGGAAATCCAGTAGCAACTTCAAGCCTGTAAGAGGAGCCTGTAAGCCAGGGAGCCTGTAAGAGGTCTGCTCCACAAGGGTTCTGGGTCTAGCTGCTCTGCCCTACTTAATTGCTCCACACAGCAACCAGTTCCAGCTGGCTCCCAGAAGAGGCTCTCAAACAGCTCGCCAGCCAAAAACAACAACAATAATCAAACTACATTAAAGTTTTCCCAAATGCCAGCCCATGGCTCAGTTGATGGCGTTTGCCACAGCAGATGAAGCTCCATATGTTGCTTTTTGTAACGGCAACTTTGATTTCATCACTTTTTCCTCCACCAGGTCTCTTTTCTCCTGTGTTTCAGATTTCAGAGTATCAGCCACATCTGAGCTTGACTCCCAGTGCTGCCTCACTTCTGTGCAACAGGAACATTCACCCATAGCAGTCCAGGGCTTTAACCAGCTTCTCGGAGATCCCTGTGCAGGTGCCATGATTATCAGCCCTCAGGCTTTCTCTGGGCAGGTGCCTTTTGCTGTCTGTCCAGTTAAAACAGTTTCCTGGCACATGTGGTGCTCTCCAGATTTCCCAGTAGAAGACTTTTCCAGCATCTCACGTAAACATAACTGGGAATTCTCAACCCAATTGCAAGATTGGCTCATCAGCTGCAAATGAGTCATTCCCAGAATCAGTAAAGCCTCCAAAAACACCAGGACCCCCTTTCATAATAAATAGTGCTACTTTTTTGTCTTCAGATACCCCTTCCGGTCTGTTTCTCCGTTCAGATTGCTTTGCGTTTCTTTTTCCCTTTCCTCTCTTCTTCCCTTCTCTTCTTCCCTTCCTTTCCTTCTTCTCCTGTCTAGTCATGCAGTTCTCTTTTAAAACTTCTGGCTTTGCACCTTCTAAACTCCAGGAGGGAAGAAGCCACTAAACAAGAAATGAAGTTTGTCATTGAAAAGGCAAAGACAGAAAAGGGCTTAACGCTATTACCAAGCAAAATACAAAGTAAAATTCAAATTTTCACTAAAGAACTTTCCAAAATTCTATAGAAGTGGGGTGCTCCTTTGTCAACAGCATCTCTGGGAGACTAACAGCTAATTCTGCTCATGATGTGTTGGGAAAAAAAGTCTCACGAGTGCTCTGCTTCCCGCAGCAGAGCCAAGTGATTAATGCAGCTCCGCTGTGCTCTTTGCCCTCCGCTGGCATGAGTCACGCAGGCTGGATAATGGGGGCCTCGCATCCTTTTCACTGGGACTTTATTCGAACCCTTGTTAATTCTTCAAGGCCACTCTAATCAGGATGTTCCCTGTTAAGGGAGGCATGTGAAATGACACCTTTTGATTCTCTCCTGTATTAAATATAAATTTAGCTATTCTGGTAACATTAAATCATCTTCTGCTTTTCTGAGAAACAGGGAAAGGCTCTGGGCTTTGCAAAAATAAAGAACGACTGGTCTCGAGCTTACTCCATTAGGAGTCTGGGGACTGAGTAACCAAGAGAAGGATTCTTCACTCAAGTGCTGATCTGCTCAGCCCATGAGCAGAATGCTCCGGGTCTCTATCTGGGGCAAGGAAGAGGCTGCGCTGAGAAGTAGGCAACCACAACTTTATGCTAAGTGCCAAGGCAGCTCCCCAAGTTCTTCTCTTCCCTGGTGTCCACCCCGTAGCCATGCATTTGCAAGGGCAACCTCCCCTCAGACTTGACTCATGCAGCTACTTGACTGGAGTGAGAACCAAAGGAGGGAGGGCTGATGAAGACATTTGACATCTCACAGACAACAGGCCTAGAGGGAAGCAGAAAACAAGAACTAATCATACACTTTAGCCCTTATGCTCTCCAGTTGCTAAGTTGTGGCACTAGCCTGAGGCACAGTAGGGAGACAAGAGCATCTGTAGCCCTTATCCCAAGCCATTGATGAAATTCACAGCCTAGCAACATCAAGCCTCCTTCACTGTTTGTGTTTTTTTCATAATCAGACCTGTGTCTATTGCAAAGCTCAGGTTCATGTAGACCTTCCGGGCAGGTCTTGTTGACGTGATTCCCCTCTGCGCTTGGGTTCATTACGTAGAACACGCTTGTACCTCAACAAGGTCAAATATAAACACTTAACCGTCACATTGTAGGCAGTCCAAATGAAGGAATCACACAATCATAGAACATTAGGGATTGGAAGGGACCTCAAGAGATCATCCAGTCCAGTCCCCCTGCCACAGCAGGACCCCCTAGATCCAGTTGCACAGGAGCACAGCTAGGTGGGTTTCAAATGTCTCCAGAGAAGGAGACTCCACAAGCCTTTCCTGACAGGCTTGTCAGGCACTGGAACAGCCTGCCCAGGGAGGAGGTTGATTCCCCATCCCTGGAGGTGTTGCAGAGAACCCTGTTGGGGAACACGGTTTAGTGGTGCTGACAGGGCTAGGGAAAGGTTGGACTTGATGATCTTGAAGGTCTCTTCCAGCACCTGGTTGGCTTAGCTGGTAGAGCACGTGACTCTGAATTTCTGGGGTCTGGGTTCAAGCCCCATGTAGGACATCTTGAGACAGTACTGTAGGTTTACCCTGCACCAGCAAGGGGGTTGGACTTGGATGATCTTTCGAGGTCCCTTAAACCTGTAACATTCTGTGATTCTATGATCTAGTAGGACATTTGTGGTGGAGGAAGGAAGGAAGGGTTGGGTCTGCGGCTCATTCCAAGAAAACGGATGCCTTCACTTCAAAAAGTCAGCAAAGCACAGAGTGAGAAGAGAGGACAGATGGAAATGACACTGCGGCAGCACAGCCCCTTGCAAGCCGGACAGGTTGCAGAAGCATGTCTGCTTTAGCAAGTCAGTGCTGCCAAGTGCTAAACATCTCCACTCCTGCTGGAGTTAATGGGCACCCAAAAGCCTGAAGGAGGAGAAATAGATCTGAACTAAAAAGTCTTTTACTTAGCTGTTTCTTTTTTGCTGAAGCAAAGAAACCACTGAGTTCAAAATCAGTGAAAAGCTGATCCAGTAGCTTATGCAAGTGAGTTTCTTGCCAAAAGAAGGAGGGCTGGAACAAACTAATAACTTAAGGAAAAGTGAGGATAGAGTGGTGACATCAAAAATGATTTAGCAGTGCATCTGAGCCCATTAAAAATATGGGGAGGGAGGGCACTAGTAGACTGGAAAACCGAAGCATCTATTTATATTCCAAAATTAAAAGCAAAACCTGCGTGAACTCTTGGCAATCATGATGCAGGTACATTTATGTCTAAAGAAACAAGAGAAGAAAGCAAAGTTTCTGTTTCTACAGCACAACGGAGGACCATGTGGAGATGCCCAGACTCTTAACACTGGATGTGGAGAAGGGTCCTGCAAGGGAGCAAGGAGGTTGTCAATGCAACCTTCTGCTGCTCGGGAAGGGTCATGAACCCAGGCAGGGACGTCCTGTGATGAGCAGGTGCCTTCTAGAATCAGAATTAGCTTGCAGAGAACTTGGTGCAAACACTTCCTAGGTGGCACCACCCCTGCTCAGTACCATTCACCTAGACACTTCATCCAGCCCTTTCTCTGGTTTTCAGAGGAGTTTCCAAGCAGCTTTCTGAACGCTGTGTTTGGTTTCCCCACTTCGCCACCACATCCCTCTGTAGACTGCATCCAATATCAAAGGGTAACAAACTCATAAAACACAACTGGTGCCTGTCCATGACAGAAAGCTGCAGGTGTTCCAAGAGCAAGCAAGGAAAAGCATCAGGTGGGTGTGTTGAGGCTCTTGCAGCAATCCTGACTGCTCACCAACTGCCAGTCTGCAACTCCTGTGGGAGTACTGGCCAGGAAGCCAACTCCATTTTGGCTAGGTAGACTTAGCCCTTGACAGCCAACCTTCCAGCTCCATCTGCAACTTCACTTTCCCAGGGCTGCTGGCACAGACCTAAAATCTGAGACTCAGTAAGTGAACTGGCTTCCTCATAAAACCATGAACATCTCAGACAACACAACCAAAGGACATTGATTTGAGACACCCCTATGCAGCTGTCCTTTTCAATGAAGCTATGTGGATAGAGTCTCTACCCCTTGGGAGCTGGATGGAGACGTTGCATGCCACTCAGACTGCATTGCAATGTGTTGGAAGATGCTCAGGAGCAAAAGAAGAGTCTAACAGAGAAAAAAGTGTTGAAACTAAGCTGCCTTAGACAAGGGATGGTATGAGAAGCAGAAACAGGTGGAAAAGCTAAGGGAGAGCCAAAGGATAAATCTGACAGGCATGTGAATGTCTTTTTTCTTCCCATTTTTATAACACTCGGACAAAAGAGAGCCGCCCTTTGTAATGTGATCTACAATGGGTCTTGCACAGAGCTTTGTCTTTTTCTTCTCTTCCCCTGCTTAGGTGTCTGTTAGCTTCCTAATGAGATCCTAACTCACAAAAAGGACTGTTTCTACAGGCTCATCTCCTTCTCCAGGATTTCTCCACTTGCCACAGCCACAAAAAGTCTAGTCCCAAGATACTGGAGGAGGAGTGAAGATCTTGATAAAACTTAAGTCTAATTATAGACTCATAAAATCATTAGGGATTGGAAGGGAGCTCGAAAGATCATCTAGTCGAATCCTTCTGCCACAGCAGGATCACCTAGACCAAGCCTAATTCTCCTGATGAAGTCAACATATTTCCCTTCTTGGGACATGGTCTTGAGACAGATGTAAGAAAGCTCGCCAACAACCTCCCTCTGCAGTAGCCCTACCTCTTTTTCCCAAATGGAAAAAGCTGAAGGAGCTGAGTCTCTTGAGCTTGCAGGAGAGGAGACTGAGGGGCGACCTCATTCATGTTTAGAAATATATGAAAGACAGGTGTCAAGAGGATGGAGCCAGGCTCTGCTCAGGGGCATCAAATGATAGGACAAGGGGCAATGGGTGTGAGCTGGAACAGAGGAGGTTCCACATAAATATGAGAAGGACCTTCTTCCCAGTGAGGGTGACAGAGACTCCCGGGGGGCCTGTGGAGTCTCCTTCTGTGGAGATGTTTAAAACCCACCTGGCCATCTTCCTGTGCAACTTGATCTAGGGGATCCTGCTGTAGCTGGGGGATGGGACTGGTTGATCTTTCGAGGTCCCTTCCAATCCCTAATGTTGTGTGATTCTGTGAAATGAAACCTCAGGCAAATAGCATCTGGCCCCCAGTTTTTGCTGGCATTCATCCTCAAGATTTTAGAAAAGCAGAGCAAAGTTCTTCAGAATTCGAATATAAGGGAGAGGATCATTTCTCTAGAGTGACAGAGGTTCGCTGATTCCCTCTGACCAAAAGCCACCTTGTTTACTGTCTTCAAAGTGAACCAAAGGCTAAGGATGAGTCTTCAAACTCTCCCAAAGACGTGTTTCCTTCTGGCAGCGCTGCAGAACTACGGCTCAGGCCTATCTCCAGCTGCGTCCCAGTCCCGCTTTTTGCAGTGGTGACACAGGTTTCCCCTCTAGAGGTGGCAGCTGGTGTAATTGCTGTACCTACAGCTGAGGGCATGTGGGATGGTAGGAAACAATCAGTAAAAGTATAATCGATGTGTTTGTTCTCCAAGTCACATTTCCTTTCATGTCCTCTCCTTCTGCTTGTAGCAGCCTGCGGATTGCCAGAGGCTACTGGAATGTTTTTCTTGCGTCTGTTTCCAGACGGGACTTCAGCAGCAGCACTTCCACTCTCAGTGAAAGCTGACTGCTCCTGTTTGGAGAAAACAAATCATTCATTTATGACTTTGAAGACACCCAGCCCTTCTTTTTTGTTTAATTTAATCTTTCAGGACACTTATGAGCAGACAGGGAAATAAAATTGGCAACAGGAGACTTCCCACAGCAGCAGCAGGCTCTTCTCAGTCCTCAGCCTGCAATAACAGGTGGTGTTCTGGCACAAGCAGCTCCAGGTAGAGCTACTCCTGCTCCCCATACTCTCATCACCCTGACACTGGTGGTTGTAAGGTACTAGAGCTGTCTGGTAGGGAAAGAGGGACAGGGATGGGCATTTAGACCTCCAGGGACAGTCATATCAGGAGAGCAGCAGGAGATCACAGAACCACAGAATATTAGGGATTTGAAAGCACCTTGAAAGCCCATCCAGTCCCATCCCCCTGCCACAGCAGGATCCCCTAGATCCAGTTGCACAGGAACATGGGCAGGCAGGTTTGAAACCTCTCCAGAGAAGGAAAAGATCTGCATGCCTGGCCACAGCCTTGGTCGGCAGAAATCAGTGTAGTCCAGAAATCCCATCTCTTCTTCTTTGGTTCAGAATGGTGTCCAACAGCAGGTTGTGGGGTTTCCCAGCAGCCAGGGGAGAAAAGGCCAGAGCAGAAGTAGTGCGTGTGACACTTTACCAAGGCAGAGTGCCTCTCCATCTCTCCCATAGCAAATGAAAGCACGTGCTCTTCTCTCCTTGCTCCCACAAGTTCCTTAACAGCTTCACGAAGCAAATGGGTTGTGTCTCTCCGAGTGCTTTGGACAGGCCCCGGGGTCTTTATGGACTTTTTTTGCATCGCAGGTATTGATCACCTGATTCACTGAGGTTGCTGGGCCAGGGACCAGGGTATGAAAGTCTGCGCACTCTGGGGGATGAAGAGGAGCACTGGTTTGGTTTGCAAAGCTGCTCGGAGTGCCGGAATGGTGACAGGCTCTGAGTGGGCAATTCAATTTCTTTAAGCCCGATGGCCCGGCTGCTGCTTTGAGTTAATTGCCAACTCTATTCTTCAGCACTAAACAGAAAACAAATTCCATTCTATTCCCCATAACGAGCCTGTTCCAATTAGGGTAATCACCATGGGACAGCTGTAGACTACCTGTGGTTAATTAGGGCTTCGCTGTGTGTTTACAGTGCTCCAGGGGTGTAAATATTTTATGAAAACCACAACTTCATACATGGCTGGTGCTTAATTCAATCCATTACCTCACTGCTCTTGGGAGGGGAGGAGAGGAAAGGGGCAAAGCCTTGGAACATGAGCACATCAGCTGCAGTGGGCTCTTTCCCCAGCAGGAAACCGCCCCGCCTGCTAATGTCATCATGCTGAAAGATTCCCTTGGTTTAGGACATCTGATGTTCACTGAGGAGATAAAAAAGGTGTGCACCAAAAGCAAAGGAAGCCCAGAGATGGTCCTGGGCTCCATCCTCCCCATGCAGCACCAACAGTGGAACACCTCCCTGGTGAGGAAAGGCTGACAGAGCTGGGGCTCTTGAGCTTGGAAAAAGGAGACTGAGGGGTGACCCCCACTAATGTTGATAAATATGTGAAGGGTGGGTGTCAGGAGGATGAAGCCAGGCTCTGCTCAGGGGCACCCACTGATGGGACAATGGACATTTGGTGTGAGCTAGAACAGAGGAAGGTCCACATCAGTCTGAGAAGGAACTTCTTCCCAGTGAGGGTGACAGAGCCCTGAAAGAGGCTGCTCAGGGGGTTCTCCTTCTCTGGAGACGTTTAAAACCCACCTGGCCATGTTCCTGTGCGACTGGATCTAGGGGATCCTGCTGTGGCAGGGTGATGAGACTGAATGATCTTTCGAGGTCCCTTCCAATCCCTGATGTTCTGTGATTCTGTGACCTCTGCAGGGCACTGTGCTGGTGGGGCAGCAGGCATCCGTGTGCTCATTCCACTGAGAAACACTTCCCAAAGCACAAATATTCTCCCTGGGATAGAGACGTGAAAGAAGGAGAAATATCTGCAAGTTTCAGTTGGTGTGAAATGTTGTTGGCTGATCTCCTTGGAAAAGGAAGTGGTTTTCATCCCAGTTCTGGGCCACTCACTTCGAGATTGAAGGGCTGGAGTGAGCCCAGAGGAGAGCGATGAGCATGGGGAAGGGACTGGAGGGAAAGGCTGACATGGAGAGGCGGAGGGAGCTGGAGGGCTTTAGTCTGGAGGAGACTCAGGGGGGGACCTTCTCCCTCTCTACAACTCCCTGAAGGGACGTTGTAGTCAGGTGGGGGTCAGGCTCTTGTCCCAGTCAACCAGCGCCCGGATGAGAGAGCAGGGCCTGAAGCTGCCAGGAGAAGGTTAGGCTGGATGTTAGGAAGCCCTTCCTCATGGAAAGGTGGATCAGAGCCTGGACTGGACTGCCCAGGGCAACGGTGGAGTGCCCATCCCTGGAGGTGTTGAAGGGCAGCCTGGCCGTGACCCAGAGAGCCCTTGTCTGGCTGATGTGGTGGTGTCAGGTCCTGGGCTGGGCTGGATGAGCTCAGAGGGCTTTGCCAGCCTCAATAATAATACTAACAACAACAGTAATAGCAATAACAGTAATAACCAAACATCAGTCACTGCTGATGACAAAAGCAGAAGCCTGTGTGCCTTCCCTGGGTTTTACCATCCTGTTATCCATCATGAAAACTTATTTTGAGCATTTTCCAGTCCCTGACTCTCGTGGATCATGACAGTTTTGGTTACAATCTCGTGGATCATGCCTTTGCTTCAAAAGCACGGAACATCTCAGAGTCATTCTGGCTGCCTGAGACTGCAGCAGCCTGAAGCAGCAGTGTTGCCAGCTTGGTGGGAACCACTTCATCTTAGAAAAACTAAATGATGGCAATGGCTACGAAAGCTTCTTGTTACCTCCCCGTTATTGATGCTAACGAACTATGAGCTGATTTGGAGCTTTAGTCCATTCCAAGAAACCTCCCACATCAAACATTGTAGATGCTTTCCAGCCAGCTGCCAAACAGTGAAGTCCTCTTTTGACCACTTCAGCAACTGAGTTCGGACTGTCATCAAGAGAACTTCAGAAACACTAAAGACTGGAATTGCAGGGCAGCCTCAAAAAACCTGAATACATGTGCTCCCTAATAATTTTTCATTAACGCCTGCCCTCACAACTCAGGACAGAGTACTCACTGTAGGATTCCTCCAGTTTGTATTTCATGTATTAAAGAACATAAGTTCTCCAAACTGCAGTTAATGTTGCTGCCGGATTTCTAGTGCCTCAAAGCAGAGATCTCACAGGTAACTACAACTTCCTTTGCTTCTAAGGCTTGACAGAAGGCCAGCTGAGACTCTGTCAAGAGGCGAGGGCAAAGAAATTGCAGCAGCATTTAAGAAGCTTTGCCAAAGGACAGGAGGGGAGGTGACCAGGGTTAAAGGGCTGTTTTCTGTGGAGGAAACCTTGTGCTGCAGAATGGCAGAGGTCAGACAGAGGAGATCACAGCTGAGGCATCTCACAAACTGGCTACTAAGTAAGACCAGATCTCTCTCCAGAGAGCAGATCCCTGCAGTCACCCCTTGTCTTCCCCAAGCATCACCAAAGCCTGCTGCATTATGAGGAACACACTGACCTTCCAGCAGCTCAGGAAACAGCCCGTCCTTTTCCTTTTGTGGGCTCACACCTTGCACAAGGCATTTAGCTAAACTTCAGCTCCTGAAGGTGCTGTATTCCATTGGTATGTCTTGGCTACAGACTGCACCAACAGAGGGAAATGTGTTCTCCAACGCCAAAGAAAATGCACAACAGCACAAAACACAGCTCCCCCTTGAATAAGACTGACCAAAGGTACCTGACAGTCATGGCTTTCATTTCCACACCTCATTAAAGCATCCCCATGGAATGCTTGCCAAAAGCCCTCTCCTTTAAATGCACGAGTGAGAAGTGATTGATTTCAAAGCTACAACTAACACTTCTTACAAGAAAGCCAGAAGCTCACAAAGACAAAACCCACCTGATTTAATCACATTTCCCTTGCTTGAACTCATCCTGCTTTTTACCAGCTGAAATCACCTTTGAAGGAGAAAAACAATCCATCTGCACGTGTCTTTGGAGCAAAGCAGAGCTGATTTCAGACTGCACTTCGAGGCTAAAGCTGTAGCATATTGTTCTGCTCGGCACACTGGGCTGCGTCACTGCATTCATCAGCTGCTGATTTCTGAAAGAGCAGGACTAGTCACCATGAACTGAACTTCAGAAGAGTACATACTGCCTTGAAAAATCACTTTGTGGCTACCCTAGAGGAAAGAGCTGGTAAGCAGTTTAGAACTTAGGTACCGTCTCAGAAGGGTAACTGTAGTAGCCAGCCAACCCCCTTAACACATCCAGAGCAGGTAGATAGTGGGATACCTGCCATGTGGATACTCTTCTGAAGGACTTCTAGGAATACAACAGGAAGGAAATCTTTACACACAGTGAAAAAATGCTGCACCAGCTGTTTGGAAACCAGTCAGTTGTCATCACTAAGAAGCTACCAAATCTGAAGCCTAGGAAATTCCTCTGTAAAAGTGGGTCACAGGGGAACAGCTCACATGTATTTGGGATATATAAAGGCAGAGCAAAAAGATGACTCTGATCCTGTGTTCTTTCGTCTCTGTGCTTGGAGCAGTACTGGAATACAAATGCAGGGGGCAATATGGCTTTAAGGCAGCTTCTGCTTCTATTTAAAGGTGACTTTGCAAAGAACAGAAAATGACAGAGCCAGAGGAAACAGAAAGTCAGCAAAACGCAAAGCCCACTCTCTGTGTTCTTCAGGTCCCTATAAGCTAAGAGCAGGTGGTCGTACTGTGCCATCACCACACCCCCCCACACGTCAGCCCTTTCCCAAAAGTGACCCTGGTGGCAGATCCCCGGCGGTTCCCCTGGATGTGCTCAGGAGCGGACAGTTCTTCAAGAGAAGTTTCCATTTCATATCTGATTCACAGAATCACAGATCATTAGGGATTGGAAGGGACCTCAATTCACTTGAACCTTTTCAGCCACCTTTGGCAGCTGCATTCTGGAAGCGTTAAACCTGTTCTAACCTCTTCACTGAAGGGAAGCCAAGTCCATAAAACACATAGTTATGCCCCAGAAAAAGCTGTGGCAGAACAGAACCAAGCAGAGCAGGGCAAGGCAATTAGAGATAAAGTGGGAAATACAGCTTGCAGTGGACTTCATGTCCAAGCTGTGCTGACCCATTTAAATGAACATGGGAGCTAGCTGATGGGTTATGTAACCTCCATACCTCCTCCTGCCAGCACGGCTTCGTTTGCCAAGCACTCATAGCTGTGGAGCTATTGTTTTCAGAAGAATGGGTGTGGGTGACTTTCATACTCCTTCATGCCGAGTGAAATATTCTCTGTGCTCTTCCCTTCAAGTCACAATGAGCTCTGGCTGAACCATCACATGGAGGCAATATTTTTTGTCTTCTGAGGATCTTCCTGTTTCTGTGTCTTTCGAAACTTTGCAAGTGGTCTGTTACACTTCAGAGCAGATGCAAGCAAGGACCTCTCCGAGCATCACTTCTTTACTTCTCCATTACACCACCCACCTTTCTGAAATTGCTGGGTAACTTCATTACAGCCATGAGGTTTCTTTCAAGGGCTTTTCATTCTGTTCCTTGTTGGTTTAGGTATCGAGCCTTTTAATAGGAAGCAAATTTGTAGAATTAATTTCACAACAGGCTACAGCAGCAGCTGTGTTTTCCAAAAGACCAGAAAGAATGGAATGTTTTTGTCTATACAGTAACACAGCTTCAAAAGAGGAATGTGAGACATGAGCATAGCCAATGGGGACCACAACAGTCAGGGCAGCAATGCTTTTGTTTTAAGGGAGAGAAACATTTAAAATAGGGTTTTTTTAAAAATCACTTTAGTTCCTTGGTGCTTTGATGACGGTTCTGCAGAGTGAGGACTGAAGAAAGACTGGGCATAGCTAATTCAAATCAAGACATAGGCTGGTATGGTTAAATGTTAAAAAGCAGAAAGGCTTTTGGAAGGCAAAGACTCACTGACCTCTTGGAGAGCAGTGTAGCAGAAAGGGACTTGGGGGGTCCTGGTGGCCAGCAGGATGGCCAGAAGCCAGCAATGAGCCCCTGTGGCCAAGAAGGCCAAGGGCATCCTGAGGTGGATTAGAAGGGAACCATCCCCCTAATGGTTCCCTTCTACCTTCCTGGTAGATGGAGAGAGGTTTTCCTCCCCCTCTACTCTGCCCTGCTGAGACCACATCTGGAATCTCGCGTCTAGTTCTGGGCCCCTCAGTTCCAGAAGGACACAGAGCTGCTGGAGAGACTCCAGCACAGAGCCACAGAGATGATGAAGGGAGTGGGACCAATAATTGTTGGTTGATCCCAAATGAATTGCACGAATTCTGGCTTCCTCACTCCTACTCAGTTGCTGGTCTCTGAAAACCAGCAAGCAAAAGGTACATTATTTCACCCGTACTCTACAGTTTGAGTGACATTCATAAAAATGAATAAAAGATGTCAGTGCATGAGCTGTTAAAATGCAGAGAGAAGGAGGCTGAGTAGGCAGGTGCCCTTCAGACAGACCTCGGTACAGTCCTCAGTGGTTATCAACTCAATCTACAGGAAGAACAGTGGTGTCTTGGATGGGAAGGACAGTCCTTCTGACACCTTTCTTGAGTTGAGAGGATTAAAACAGCCCAAGCACTCATCCAAGAAGTTTTAGTGGGGTTCATCATGTCTCACAATTCCATCAAGAATCTATGATCAGTATAAGCTCTTGGTTAGACTCTCCTATGTGTCCTTACCAAACACAAAGCATTGGGGAGAACAGTTGATGAGCCAAGAAGAAAACTGATCAAATCAATCCACCAATTAATAGTAATAAAATGTTGAACTGTGCCCTTGAGCAGTCTTTCATGTTCTGCTAGAGAGTACCCAAGCAGTCCAAAGGGCTTCAGTAGGTGGAGTTGGATCCTCTGGCTTCCCTGACAGCTGATTTTGCAGCCATTGCAACAGCTGATGTTTTTAAAACTGGCAGGTTGCCTTAAAAACAGATGGGTATTTTATGCCACCAGTTCGCTTTCACTACAGTGCAGCTCACTGTATTAATTTCCAATCTGGAAAAGATGATTGATTACGGCCGGGGCAAGGGGAAAGTCGGGAGGACCTCAGAAGGGCCAGGGGTTCAGCAGCGAAGAGTAATGAGCAGTTTAAAAAGAGAACACACAGGCACGACTGTGAACTATCAGCTGGATGAGTCTCATCTCTGCGAGGAACCCTGATAAGGAAAACTGCTTAGAAAGCACTTTGCCATCTCCCAGAGGTTGCACAAACTGTTATTACTATTGTAATTTCCGTCCTTCCCTCCCAAGACTTGTGTGGCTGAGTCACCAGGAGTCACAATGACTCACCAAGGGAGCACGTGTTTGTGCCCAGTCTCATCCATGAGGAAACTTCAGACAATCCCTGGCCTTAACAAAGCAACTGAGGAGGGAATCAGTGCTGCTGTGCTCCCTAGAGCAAAGCACAGAGGTTCAAAAACTGCTTCAGCAAAGCTCAGTTGTTTTTCCTCAACAAGTGCATCCCTCTGGGGACCAGACCAACACACACAGCACTGACAAAACCCAGAGCAGTGCCTCTCCCATGACAGGTCCTCCAGACGAGCCTCCGAGACTCAAATGGTCTCATTTAGCACAGCTCACAGAATCCTCTGTCAGCCTGCAACAAGCAGACATTAGAACTAGGCTCAGATAATCCTTTCGTGGCTCTCCCTACGCTGACACTGCCTGTTTTGCTGTGTGATGGGCACCCTGCTCCGGCGCGCGTGTGCTGCCATCCCCGTGCCTGCCTGGATGCACTCCTTGTTTGAAGACAGCTGGGAGAAGCAGGAGGGGATGTCTCACTACAGGCCAGGTGCAGAGGGTGGCCTGAAGGAATTAAATGAGATTGTCACTGGTTGATCAGTTGCTCAGACCTGAGATGAAATTAACCAATTCATTTAGGATCATAGAATCATTACGGATTGGAAGGGACCTCGAAAGATCATCCAGTCTAATCCACCTGCAACAGCAGGATCACCTAGACCAAGTCACACAGGAACCCGTCCAGTCGGGTCTTGAATATCTCCAGTGAGGGAGACTCCACAACCCCCCTGGGCAGCCTGTTCCAGTGCTCCGTCACCCTCACCGTGAAGAAGTTCCTTCTCAGGTTGATGTGGAACCTTCTATGTTCCAGCTTACAACCACTGCCCCTCGTCCTATCACTACATGACACTGAGAAAAGCCCAGTGCCATCCTCCTGACACCCACCCCTCAAATATTTATAGACATGAATGAGGTCACTCCTCAGTCTCCTCTTCTCCAAGCTAAAGAGACCCAGCTCCCTCAGCCTCTCCTCAGAAGGGAGGTGCTCCACCTCCTTCATCAACTTCGTTGTCCTACGCTGAACTCTCTCCAGCAGCTTCACTTCCCTCTTGAACTGAGGAGCCCAGAACTGGACACAATACTCCAGGTGTGGTCACAATTTAATGTGCTAACAAGCTGAAACAAATAATAAACCCAAGGAGGGCTCCAAGCTCACTTAGAAATTGCAGGCAAAACCAAACTATAACTCAATTTGGGGAGAAACAAGACACGTTGACTTCACCCCACACAAAAACCCCAACAGAAAGACATGCAGAGATTAATCCCGTGTTCTTACACAATTGGGCCAAGCTGCTGTCTCCACCCCCTGAAAGGGAAGAGACTTCCAGCAGATCCTTTTCCTTGTGGAAACATGGAGTCCACTCCATGAAGGGAGATGTTCCCCTCCATCATCTCTGTGGCTCTGCACTGGACTCTCTCCAGCTCTGTGTCCTTCTGGAACTGAGGGACCCAGAACTGGACCGTACCCAGACCCCAGGTGCAGCTGTACACATTCTATGCCCTCTTCAAGGCCATACTTGACCAAGTTAACCAAATCCACATTTGAGGAAGGGACAAAGGCTTTTCATGACACTGCTGTTACTTTTCAAGGAATGTAGTGGTCCCCAGCACCATCCCCAGCTGCACTTGGTTGGCTTCACCATCACACCGGATGTGGGGGCGAAGGATTGCCAGCAGTCAACAGCAGGAAGCTCAATTGCTGTCACTTAGCAAGTTCCCCAAGAGCAGGCAGAGGGGCACCCAGCCAGGGCTAGAAAATGGCACAGAATGAGACAGGCAGAGTGCGAAGGTGGCAGGAATTCATACAATAAAAAACCAAGTGTCCTATCCCCTCTGCTGAGGCCACAGGGCAGAGATGAGCTTTCTAGGGCTTGGGGCCAGGCTCTCAGCAGCCACAGGCGGGTGGCTCTGTGGGCTGCCTCTGCCCACCCAGTGCCTGGAGTCATTGCTGGTGACTAGGAAAAGGGCAATTTTCTGCTGGCTTGTTCTGCTGATGAGGCCCAGAGTGCATGTAGTCCCCCAGCTTATGAAACACAGAAGGAGTATTTTATTGCTCCTTAGCTTCAGCCTAACCGAGCTGCAGCAGCTTTTCTGCCGCCGGGGCCAAGCGTGCCTCGGCTTGCATCAAAGGAAATCAACCCAAGGGGTTCGAGCAAAGACCGTTCCCGTGCTGGGGTGAAACCCAAGTGTTTTGACACATTTGGCTAATTTCTGCTGTAATCTAAACAAGGGGAGAGAACTCCCTCGTGTTTAACCCACGAGCAGCTAATAGCCACTACACACTCTGTCTCCATAAAAGGGACTGAATCCTCATTAAAACGTTGCTACTGGCACCAAGAGCCCAGAAATCCTTGGGGATTTCAGCACTCATCCATTCATACTCAGGAAACATCACCCCTCCCTAGTGAGGACAGGCCCTCAGCTGAAGGCTGAAGCATTCAGGAACGCCGGTTCTGGAGGGGACACAAAGAGCTCTGCGTTGATAAACCACTGCAGCCGCACTGCCTGAGCTGTGCTGAGCGCTCATCGGCTTAATCTAATTTATGGCTTTATTTTAGTAAGGGCTGATTAAGTTCACCTCTGACAAAAACTGTAGCTGTGTGCTACCTTCCCTAAGCAAAGCCTTTAGGCATTCAGAGGGACTTAAGGTATGAAACTACAACAACCCCGACAGACTCTTACCCAAAGGGCAGGCTGCATTGTTATCGCTAAGGCATTGATTGGAGCTGTTCCTATTCTTAGAAAGCTGGCTGCCAGAGAAGAGTCAAACTGCACTGCAGTTGTACAATTAGATTGGCAAAATGATCCCAAAGAAATGATATTATTTACCAATAAAGCACCACTTCTGAGAAGTAATGCTAAGCTAATGATTGGAGACAGGACCACATCCCACACCCATTTCAGGGAAACACATCTGAACAGTGAAGAAAAGGTCACGTAATCACCCACAATCTGTTTCTGGGGAAATTTGTACTTGACTACAGTCAGAGACACGAAGAGTGATTCAGCTTGTGCTTTCACAGAATCGCAGTCACAGAATGATCGAGGCTGGAAAAGACCTCTGAGCTCATCCAGCCCAGCCCATGACCTAACATCACCACATCAGCCAGACCAGGGCACTAAGGGCCCAGCCAGCTGGGTCTCTTGAGCTTAGAGAAAAGGAGACTGAGGGGTGACCTCATTCATGTTTAGAAAGACGTTAAGGGTGGGCGTCAGGAGGATAGAGCTGGAACACAGGAGGTTCCACATCAATACGGGAAGGACCTGCTTCCCTGTGAGGATGACAGAGTCCTGGAAGGGGCTGCCCAGTGGGGTTCTGGTCTCCTTCTCTGGAGCGGATTCAAACCAGCCGGGACATGTTTCTGTGTGACTGGATGTAGGGGATCCTGCTGTGGTGGGGGGATTGGGCTGGATGATCTTTCGAGGTCCCTTCCAGTCGCTAGTGTTGTGTGATTCTGTGCCCAACAGGTCACGGTGTAAACGCATGGGGTATTTTTAAGTAGGATGAGCCTTCACAAAATAAAATCTTCTGTAACAAAGGCTTTCAGTTGCTGAGGCTTTTTATATATTGCTCACATATAATTTAGTAATGAGTAGTTACTGATGGAGTTAGGCAGTTGTGGACCAAATCATCCAATTACCGCAACTGACGGCACAAACAAGAGTAATTGTACGGTGAGCACACGCACGCAGTGTGCGCTCGTGGGTCTGCAAGCCTGGCACTACTCTGCCGGCGCTCTGCCGCAGAGCCCTGTTTATTATCACCTCTGTCCTCGGGGAAGATTAAGCACATTATTGTGGGAGAAAACGTTCTGGGTTTTCACAACGGGCAGCCAACAGCACAGCTAATCACGACATATCTGGCAAGCAGGAACACTAATTCTCTCAAGCTCAGATGACACTGAAGCTACATTTGCTGGCTTCTCTCAGCTCCTTATTCTCTAAGCTCTCTTTTGTGATGAGATAATTCGATTCCTTGCAGATGCTGGAAAGCCATAGCAGCCACATCACCCTGAAATTTGCATGCAACTGAAACAAACCGGCAGCGAAAACTGAAGGGTCTCCTTTGTCTTAGCGGAACGTCGCGGTTTTGTGCATGTCACCAAGGAGTTGTGTGCGTGCCTCACGTTATTCCTCCCGACTCTTGGGGTTTCACTTGAGAAGAGAGAGGTGCACGTGTTATGGTTTTGCCCGTGGAACAGCAGCAGAAAGCACCATCAAGAACTGGGCACGCTTTCCTGCGAGCTGTAAATTCCCGTGCAAAGCTCAAGACTGACAGTAGATTGCATGGGCAGTCACAAACGAATCAGACGGAAACTTCATGCCAAGCAGGAGCTGGGGGTGGATTCTTCCCCAGACTGAAGCAATGTGTTCCTCTTTACACTTCCATTTCTGACTGTGAATTGTTGTGTAGGAAGCAGAATGGCTTGTGACAATTGCTGAATAAATGGCGCTGTGGGACAGGAGATCTTTTTTGCAGGAAAGGGGATCTTTGTGGGATGTAGCCAAAGTAAAACCGCAGATTATTCTTGCATGGAATGGACCTGGTAAGCATAAAAGAGATGAGCAATTTGGCCTTGAGACAGCAATATCCTTACCAAGTTAATCTTCTTCCTCTCAATCTCCCAGATCCTCACAGTGCTCAGCTCTCTTCCATTTGTCCCTCATCAGAAAAAGTAGTTGATCAAACTCCAGGACCGTGTTTATCTTGCTGGAGGCAATTAGTTAGGACCAGCTGTCAAAGCCACAGGCATTTCCTAGCACACATCTGTGTAGCTCATCAGCATGCACAACTCAGAGCAGATGCCTTCCAGAGGATAACGATCACAGAACCACAGAACATCAGGGATTAGAAGGGACCTCGAAAGACCATCTAGTCCAATCCCCCCTGCCCGAGCAGGATCACCTAGATCAAGTCGCACAGATCCTGGTCTTCAACTGGAATCAGGTTTTGTTTGGTAGAATAACATATGGAGAGACAGCTCACACCATCACCAACGACTCTGATCTTCAATAAATGGTTTGACTTCAGGCCTATTTTTGGTTTTAGAGGCTGTTAGCACAGCAGCTGCTTTTAATATAAACTCCAGTTTATCTACACCCTCCCAGTACTTAGAGGTTTGAATCCTCCTTTTGAATTCAGTCCCATCTCTATTTTTAAAAGCTCATTTATCAGATAAGTGCAGCTGAAAGACCAAGAAACCTCCAGGCTTTGAATGGATGGATTAGATGAAAGCGTTGGGCATGTGAAGATTTTATTCAATTATACAACTTCCCCTGTGTGTTTTCAACACTTTGTCATATTTAAACTCTGTTTAGCTGCAATATTATTAGAAACATTGGTGAAGTGTTCCTTACGAGAGAAAAACAAAATAACCTCACCAATTTGTGAGCCAGAAGTGTCTGCCTCCTACTGCATGTGAACTGTCAAATAATAAAGAGCTCGCGGAAATCTCATCAAAAGAGTTCTGTAGCTAAGTCTGTTCTACATCCAACCTCTGTAATCCCCAACACATTTGAAATGTTCCATCGATAAAGAAGAAATGAAGATTAAGATGGCAGCTAACTGCTGGTCAGAAATGGGGGTGTTTCATTTCAGGTTGGCTGCTCAGCATCGAGAAACCGTACTTGGGGCAAGCTACTAGGAGAGCTATTCCCTTGCACTCCCAAATGTGCTCCCTCCCCCTGAGGGGCCGCAGCGGCCTCAGAGAGGAACCACAAAGCTGAGGCTTTTCTGCCTTTAGGAAGAGAAAGTGTTAGCAGGCCTGATGAGGCTGAAGTACCTTACTGGGAAAATGAGCCAACCATGTGCTGGAAGGGAAGTTCAAACCCAGTATGGTGATAGCTTCTGAAACTGGGAAGTAGGAAAAAAGCAGCCAGAAACTGTTGAAGTTTGAGCCACTGGTAACTGCACTGCCTGACCACAGCCAGACAACATAATGTCTCGGAAAGAAGCAAGACAAGCAAGTCGTTCCCTTTGCCAAGGCAGAGGTGTCTGCAGCTGGATCTGGCTGTGTGGCTTCACTCCTTGCTTGGGCATAATTCTGACTGTTAATGTTGACATTTACACCAACGCACAGTCCTCAGCAACTGAAGGGTTTGGAGCTTTTCACTTGCTTTTCAAGTGCTGAGCTCTAGACTAGGGAGGCGATCGACAGCCTCTTTAATAAAGGGTGCCCCTTTCTTTAGGAAAGGGAAGTAGGGCTGGAAGATCACAAAAGGGGTGATTTTAAAAGCCCTCTGTGTCCACACTAGATCTTCAAAACCATTGCAGGAAGAGAGGTGAGATCATAGCAACCTCTCTCCACTTTGGAGACTACTCTGTGAAGTGCGAGTCAGAGGAGAATATGGACAAAAGAAGAAATGGGAGATGGGAAAGAAAAGCATGGAGAAAATGACAAAAATTATTTGAAAATTACCCTAGCATTGTCTTACATGAAAGCAGTGCTCGGCTACGAATGCAGGAGCTGTAAGGAAATGGGCCTTGTGGGGAGAAATTTCTTCTTACCAATCAGAAGAGAAGCTCAATGCAAGCAGTCTAAAAGGAGAACAGTAGTTATTAGTCATCCCTCATGCTCTGAGATCAACTCCTTCCAAAACACTGATTACAGCTCTGAGTACAGCCCAGAGCTGGAATTTAGAAATCAGATGAGAAAGTGACATTTCAGCAGCTCAATTGCACCTTGCAGCCACTCTCTTTCTATAGAAGCAGCAGCTTCTATAAGCTCATAAAGTTTACCTGTATAGAGTTACTTCTATGATGCAGCCATGAACCCTGCCGAAGTGGCCAAACAGAGGATGCAGATGTACAACTCGCCTTACCAGCATGTGACGGACTGTGTGCGGGCTGTGTGGCACAACGAAGGGGCTGGAGCTTTCTACCGCAGCTACACCACCCAGCTCACCATGAACATCCCCTTCCAAGCCATTCACTTCATGACCTATGAGTTCTTACAAGAGCAGCTTAACCCCCACAGACAGTACAACCCGGGTTCACACGTGGTCTCTGGAGCCTGCGCTGGGGCTGTCGCTGCTGCCGCCACTACACCTTTGGACGTTTGCAAAACACTGCTCAACACCCAGGAGTCCCTAGCCTTGAGCTCCAACATCAGTGGACACATCACAGGCATGGCCAATGCCTTCAGGACGGTGTACCAAGTAGGCGGTGTGACCGCCTACTTCAGAGGGGTCCAGGCAAGAGTCATTTATCAGATGCCCTCAACAGCTATTGCCTGGTCCGTGTACGAGTTCTTCAAATACATCCTCACTAAACGCCAGGAGGAATGTCAGGCTGGGAAGTGAGCCAGAGCCAAATGCTGTTCCAGACCTGCTTCAGCTCTCCTCCTGGTTTGTCTTCTGATCCTTCTCCCTCTCGGTTTGGTTTGTTTGCAGAGAAGGGGGCATGAAGCCCTTCAGGGTTCAGTGATGCTGTTTTTCACCTGTGGCTGCTGCAGCTCTGCTCAAGCTGCACAGTTTGCTCTCACCTAGGGTCCTCTGAAATGTCCTGTTGGGAGTTGCAGCCCAGGTCATGTCTCCTGGCACTTGGGTGGAGCTGTGCTCCTGTCCTTCCCTTAACCAAAGCCTCTCACACAAAGCTTGCTCCTCCTCAGAGGGGAAGGTGAATGTCCTGCCCTGCCTTTGGCAGGGCCAAGCTGAGCTCACAGTTGCCAAGGAGGGGGCAACAGTGGCACTTCCTGGGATGCTGGGGGCTTTGTCTGGCTTTTGGCTGAAGCAAAGTGTAAGCCTTGCCGTTGTCTTGTAGCACGCACATGTGATGCTGACTGCCCTGGTGGTGGTGGGATGGGGGAGGATGGCACTTGAAGAGGGGAGCCTGTAGGTTTGTTATTGTTCCTGCTCTTGAAAAAAATTTTTTTTGATACTGTGATAGGTTCCTGTGTGACTTGGTTTAGGTGATCCTGCTGTTGCAGGCGGATTGGACTAGATGATCTTTCGAGGTCCCTTCCGATCCGTAGTGATTCTATGATTCTACTATTGAGTGTGTTTTTCCTACAAATCATACCGCATTTCTGTAAATCACAATGCACACACTTCAGCCTGTTCCACTGCTGACTGCCTAGGCTCTGCTCAGTGGCATCTAATGATCAGACAAACAGCAACGGGTGTGAGCTGGAACAGAGGAGGTTCCACATCAATATGAGGAGGAACTTCTTCCCAGTGAGGGTGACAGAGCACTGAAGGGGCTGCCCAGGTGGTTTGTGGAGTCACCTTCTCTGGAGACGGTTAAAACCTGCCTGGACATGATCCTGTGTGGCTTGGTCTAGGTGATCCTGCTGTGGCAGGGGGACTGGACTGGATGGTCTTTGGAGGGCCCTTCCAACCCCTAATGTTCTGTGATTCTTTGAAACTTTGTTAACACGGATGAGGCTGCTAGAAAACAACCTGACAGAGTTTTACGCTTAAAAAATTAGGAGACCAGAACTCTGCAACAGGTCCATCTCCTTACAGGTATTCAGAGTGTACAGCTGGTAACCCAGTGCCAGTGAACCGAAATCACCATGTAGACTGGCATGGTACCACCTCTATGTGCACTGAAGCACACATGTTGACAGAACGTGTCAGCTGCCTCAGCACAGCAAAACAGAGAACAGCAATACTGAGATGATGCCTTCAGTCCCAAACAAATCCCTGTTGCAGTATCTTAGCAGGTAACAGAGCAACTGTCTCTGCTTCTTCCAGTGTATCAAAGCATTGATCTCACAGCCTCACCTGGCTCCACAGCCAGACATTACTTCTCCAGTTGTTGCTCAAAGCAGTTGTCAGTGTGTCAACAGATGTCCAAACATTAATGCAAACCAGATGTGCCAAATAAGCATCACTGCTTCTTTTATAACACCTCCCCTTTTTTTTGTTTTGAATTCTAACTCTACTGTTCACCTCCTAGATTCAATGAGCTTCTCTGAAGTATGCACAGCTGAGTTAGAGGCCAATTCAGTTTCTGTTCAAACCAACTAGTAGAATTCCCAGTGACGCAAATTAAGGGGAAAATGAGACTCAGTTGTACCTCTCACTCTGAGCCTCAGCTTCCTTTTTCTCTCTTCCTTCTCAGATTCACTGTACATTTATCTTGGCTTCTGAACAAGGTGAGGTTTATCTGATCACACAGCCTGTCTGCCCACCTTCACTTCTGAACCCTCTGCTTAAATCTACCTTAACTTGAGAGAGCTGCAGATCTCCAAGAGATTAAATTCCTGCATGTTCATGGGGAAGCAGCAGAGAAGAGACAGCCAGCTCAGAGCCACTAAGCCACTAAGATGGTCAGGGGGCTGGAGCACCTGCCTTATGAAGAGAGGCTGAGAGAGCAGGGGCTGTTTAGCCTGGAGAGAAGACTTCAGGGAGGCTGATTAGTGCTTACAAATCTCTAAAGGGTGAGTGTCAGGAGGACGGGACCAGACTCTTCTTGGTGGTGCCCAGAGATAGGACAAGGGGCACTGGGCACATAGCAGGTTCCATCTAAACAGAAGAAAAACCTTTTTCACAGTGAGGGTATCAAAGCACTGGAGCAGGCTGCCCAGTCTGAGCTCCTGCTTCCTAAGGCAGCACCAGAGAAGCACCGATAGCAGTGATGGTAACTGGGAATTAGAGACTGCAGAGAAAGATGAGCTGGGATGCAACAGCAGCCTTAGACAGATCGGTTGCCACTGTGGAAATAACGATTCACAAGTGACAGTTTGCAAACTGAATGATCTATACTGATTTTTTTTTTTTTGCTGGGGGGTCAGTTTGATTATAACTCACAGTCCATGTTCAGATCCAAGTTCTGAAGAGAAATTCAGTGGAGTTAGATGAGGATTTGTCTGAGCTAACACTCAGCAGAAACTTTGGGACTCTGCCCACCGGTGCTAAGAGCTAACTTCCTCTCAGCATTTCCTCCCCAGATGTCAAAGGAGCATTTCACCAGAGCAACAAGTTATAGCACTGAGGGCAGCTGTGAATGCTCCCATCCAGTGCAGCTTCTAAAAGCATCACTTCACCTAGTGCTGGATTTTGCCCCCTTCCCTCGCAAACACATTTAGCAAAACTTTCAGTTTTGATTCAGAAATCAGAGATACCAAATCCTGGGTCTTAAAATCAAAAGGTGGTCTACATAATGCCTTATAAACATCACGTAGGACAAGAAAAATTCAAATCAAATCCCCTGGCCCATTAAGTTGTGGTCATTTATTTCATTATGTGCAGATACCCTCCCTCAGCTACAGCTAAAATTGTCCACATCCATGTTCCATCTTCTTCTTCACAGTGGCTTTGCTACTACAAAAGCTTCATTTCAAAAGCATTTTTCCCACACACTGCTCTGTTGGTTCCACAACCCAGTGCAAGAACACAGCCATCAGTAAAATTCATGTTAGCATCTATCCCTCTGTAAGGCAAAGATGAAATGGCACAGCCCGTCACTACAGAAGCCAAGGGGAAAAACCTCTGCCCAGCAACATCCTAGCAAGACACGCAGAGGCAAAGAAAATGTCCACAGGATCAGGAAGACCCACCCAAATCTGTAATAGAAAATATCCAACAGACTCACAACTCAGTCCAAGATCCTGGCCCAGTCCATTCTGTCCCATTGTTGTCTGCCAGGAAAACCTCAACAGCCTGTGCACAGAAAGAGAGAGAGAGAGAGTCGGTCCCGCAGAAAGACAACACGCACGCTCCCGCTCTCCGCAGGTGAGCTCGCTTTTATACCACTCTGCTGCATCTTTTCTTTGAAGCAGACACCTGTTGTTATCCAACTTAGTGCTTTTTCATCCAAGGTCGGCCAAGTCCTGGGCGAAAAGACAAAAGGAAGGCTTCTCTCTGTACCTCCCACGAGAACCTGGGCATCTGCAGCTTCTCATCAGATAAAAGGAACCACCCATGTGTCAACCTCAGTTCTCAGCACTGCCCCCACAATCCTCCTGTCCAACTCCTCCCACATCTTCAGGTAAGTCCTACCCAACACCATGGTTTTGTCTATGGCCACCTTCTTTCAAGTCTCTAAACTGTTCAACCCTCTCCATCTCAAATCATGCCAAGACTGGAGCAGCCTTTGCTTGTGAAGACTGAGGCAAAAAAGGCCATGGAAGACTTATCTCCTCAATCGTACCTAAGGGTTTCTTCCCCACCCATCAATGGGCCTGTGCTTTTCCTGAACTTACTTTGAAATTAGTATTCCCACAGAGTCTGTCTGGCTCTGTGTGTCTGTCGGTGTCCCTCAGCCATCTCCACTTCAGCTGAGCTTTGGCCATCCTGGTTCTGCTGCTAAGTACCTAAAGCTGCTTATACTGCTGTTCCTTTTTATGCCTCTTCTCCGCTCCCTCTGTGTGTGCTGATTCAATGAAAAGCTCCCCGTGTCGCCATACAGACCTTCTGAAGTTCCCACCCTTCCCACATCACAAGATGGTTCGTTCATGAGCTCTCAGGAGGTTGCCTCTAGAACCCAGCCAGCTTTCCTAGGCACCCTTCACAGCAGCTCCCCAGGGGATCATGCCAGGCAACCCCCAAACAAGTCACTTGGTGCTCTGCCAAAGACCAGGCTCCTCTACTAACCTTCCTCTGAGCCCCAGCCTTCAGCATCCTGTGCTTGCTGCAGCCAGGACTGCCCTGTGTGACCAGAGTTGCCACCAGCTTTTCCCTGCTTGTGAGAAGCAGGTTGACCCTATTTGGCTCGTCTGGTATTTCCATGAGGACTCATCACTTATGCAGACCAGTAGCCTCCTGGGCTTCCTGCCAGATGCTGTGTTGCCTTTCCAGCAGGTGTCTGGTTGGTTCAACCCCTACCCCAAGGATGAAAACCTGTGAGAACCTTTTTGTCTTGGAGAAGCATAGTCTGTCAGTACCAGCAGCATTGCCAAGCATAGCAACTATCCAACTTGAGAAGACTGTTCCATAATAGTTTGCCATGTCAGAGGGTAGCTGGTCATCTACCTTTAGATCAGTGAGAGCCTTTCTGTCCACTACAGTGAGGCTCAGTACAATGAAAACAATACTGCTCTCAAAATCTGGACTTTGGAACATTTTCCTGAAAATGAAATAGCAGGAACATCAATCCAATGCCTGCCTCTGCATGTCTGATGTGAATGTGATTGGAAGATGTTTTCTTTCGTAACTGTTTGCTGGCGTGACACCCATACATGTTACCCTGCTCCACCCAAAGACTTCTTTAGTTGTTAGACAGCATCTGGGTCTTGGTGGGGGATGCTGGTGGTTCATAAAACAAAGTATTTTACACAGATTTCTTATTTTTCAGCCTTAAATAAGCAAATGACCGTGTGTCTGTTCTGGCACTTTGATGAAGCACAATGGCATTTTGTTCCATCTGTGATGAAGAAACCACTGTTTACTAAAAGCTAAGACCCATTTGAATGCATTGTGGGGGCAGGGAAGGGTGTTCAGTATAGTTGTAAGGGAGTCTTGTGTCCCTGACAACAACAGAAAGTCTGAGAAATCCCACTCACAGATAAAAGTGGTGTAATTATAGGGGGTAAAAAGAGATCTATTAGCTTGGCACTGGCAGAAGTTTGTCAGGCTGGTTGGCTAAATGACAGTCTGCATCAGGGAGACCTTAATCCTCAATTGCACTACAATAAGGTTTGTAGAGCATCTGGGATCTTCAGTGCCGAAATTCAGACCCAAAGATGTGGAACATGATGAAAAAATTGTGATTTGAGATTCTTCTTATCTGAAAGAGTCCGTTTTCTACAGCAAGAAGAGGAATCCCTGTCAGAGCTGCTGAGCACAGAATATGTGTGTTTGAAGCGCTCTGTGAGTTCAAAAAACTAAAGGTGAACAGCGCTGGGCTTAGTATCACCAGAGATATTCTTCCCTTTCCGTACTACACTTTTTGATCCTTGAGGTTCACACTCTGCAGATTTTCACTATGAGAAACTCTCATTTTAGCATCCATAAAACAAGATCCCTGTTCCTGGGGATGGAAAATGCACCGACAATGGTCTAGAAATGCCAACAATTTGCAGGTATAACTGTCACAGACCTGTCAAAACGCACATCTCTGGCCCATCTGGTTCAATCAATCTTATTCCAGTCACAGAAACCAGCCACCATTACAGTTTTACCTTTCAGAGCTCAGAACCAGCATGGTGCTTTGCTGTCTCGGTTGCAGCAGAGTGCAGTCCTCGAGTATTTTAAGGACTATGTAGAAATGACGATATTTTTTTCCCTAATGCCCTACTCCCTTGCTGTCAAGGTTCGAGGTTAATGGTGTTTGCCAGGCCACCTCTGTAATGTCACCCTTGTGTACAAGCCATTACTTTTTATTCCCTATCTCACCCTAGCTGTCTTTATCTAATCAGGTTTGTATGGTGGCACTTATGCCTAAACACCTGAAAGCTACCAGCAGGAACCAATTCTCGTATCTACAGGGGCATATTAGCTCTTAAATTGTCACCCATCCTCTTGCAGCAAGCTGCTAATACTTGCATTTTAGTTTAGCTTTAGTTTCCTCTGTTATTGACAATAGCTACATCTGCCCAAGCAGTCTAGTGACCGACCCAGGAGCAGTGGTCTGGATGGAATTTCATGGCGGATCAGGTTCTACCTATCTAGTGTTATCAGTAAACAACTTGCATCTTCCTTTTTATCAACTGACCAAGTTCTGTTTTCAAACCACATAGATCCTGTCCTCCCTTATTCCCACTCTTATTCTGAAACAACCAAAACTTTTTGCTTTGATGGTTATAAACCACATCCTACCCTTCAGTCTACCGTTATTCATGATCAATCTACAGTCATTCACTCCTGTGCCAGTGTTCCTCTTTAGCACAAGTGGCTCCCTCCCTCCCTTCAAGGTGTCTTACCTGTTTTGTACTCACTGCAAGTAACCACAACTTCTTTCAGCCTTTGCTTTCGTAGGCTGAGCAAGCTCTCTTCTCTAAACACTGTTGATCACCATCATCACTTCTCTGCACCTGTTCCACCCTGAATTCCATCTCCCTCAGTCACTGATGCTCAGAAGTGTATACAATACTCCAGATTAGATTTTGGCAGAGTCAGACACACCTGCACAAATATGTCTGGGGTTTTTCCTACAATTACCTCAATTGACACATCTGAGCACTGTACTTCAAGAAAGCTTCTAATTAGTGGCTCTTAGTGAAATTCCGATCAGTTAATACACCCCAAAGCACTTCACCATCTCCATCATTCCCACGTGGCCCTTTGACAACATTTTCCTCAGGATATTCCTGCAGAGGATGGTTTCATTCGTACAGTTTTAGCCATCTAAATGTTAGTGAGCAGGCTCATCAGCTTTAAAACAGCTATCAAAGCTGATTTAAATACATCAATCCCACTGAGAGTCATCCCTTCTGTCCCAAATAAATCCCTACTACCCTTTTTATGTGTAAAACCAAAGGTCAAGCAGACTCCAGGACACGTGGGCCATGCAAATATGTAAACATCCAGCTCTTGCCCAGGACCTTGGGGCCATTTATCTGTTTCATGCCAGCCCTCTAAGGCCTCTTTCAGTCCACTGTCTCCCCAGTTCTCTCTCATCCCTGAACAACCCAAACAAGTGAAACCAGAAGCTCCCACACCCCGAGTCAGGTTCACCCATTCAGGGTAAACATGACTGTGCTCTGAAGCACAAGGCATTGCTTTTTACGTTTGTTTCATTTTAGGGTTGTACATATTTCAGCCCAAAATGTGTTCTGGTTCACCAGAACACTGCTGACTGCCCAGCACTGTCAGCCAGCACACAAAGGCTTCCAATGCAATACTCTGAAAGATGCAGCCCGTTTAGAGGCATCCATTGATCAGCTTCTTGCTGTGAGGGTCAGCTCTCACCTGTCTTGGTTGCATGCCTCTTGCATCTCTCAGCTTTGAGGCTGCTGTGAAGTCTACCCAGACATCCAAGGCTGTCTTTAAGAAGTAGTGGGCTGGACAAGAGACAGGTACCTCTTGCCATGTCATTCAATGAATGTCTGAAAGTGGACAGGAGGAGCACTCTTGTGTCCTGGGCAAGAATTGTTTAAAAGCAGGGGCAGAGCTGTGTGGCACCATGCCAGAGGATTCCCACCAGGCCCTTAAAGTGATTGTATAATGTTTTGTACAAACACTCATCTTGTGCAAGAGAAGACACTTCTGCCAGCTACATTCTCCCTTCCTCACATCCGCATTCCCATACTGACAAGAGTGGTGACAAAGGATCATTAAAACTTAACAGTGACTATCTCAAAATAGCGAAATTGTCAGCAGTAATTGCCACATTCTACTTTATCATCTTCTGATGGTGAAGTTTAGCTGCACAGCCATCAAAATGTGCTAAACACGTGCTAGAAGAATGAACATTTCTCAGCCTTAACAAACCCTGCCTCTCCATCCATCCCAGAGAAAGTTGTTTGGAGGTATCTGACCCAGTACCTTAAAAAAATGGGCACTCGATATGTTTTACAAAACAATATGAATTTCTAAAGCTGGAATAACACTATTCTGCCATAGTCTCCGCATCCACCTGGCACTTACTACATCACAAATGCTATAATAAGCATGTCAATGCATGCAACTCTTTAATTTTGGCAAGTTCTTGATTGCAGCCTTTGTACAGAGGCAGTTCCTCATGCTTAAGAATTGCAGTTAGGAATTGTGTCAGACAGTAAATCTAACCAAATCTGAATTGGGAACAATAGCTGTAATGAAGATTTGCATTTATAAAGGAATGTAATTAACACCAGTATTAGATTCTTCCTCTAGCTAAAAAAGTCAAGCTGGACTACCTTTTGCTGAATTTGTGTTGGGTTTTATGTTTCTTTTGCTTTCTGAATGTTGCTCACACAAATGGTTCCCCCGAGAGAGGCAGCAGCACACACTGAGTAGACTGGAACATCTCCCTTATGAGGAAAGCCTGAGGGAGCTGCGTCTCTTTAGCTTAGAGGAGACTGAGGAGTGATCTCATGCTTGTTTGTAAGGATGGAAAGGGCAGGTGTCAGGAGGATGGAGCCAGCTCTGCTCAGTGACATCCAATGATAGGAGAAGGAGCAATGGGCATAAGCAGAACATAGGAGGTTCCACATAAATATGAGAAGGAACCTCTTTCCGGTGAGGCTGACAGAGCACAGGAACAGGCTGCCCAGGGGGCTGTGGAGTCTTCTTCTCTGGAGATGTTTCAAACCCTCCCGGCCATGCTCCTGTATGACTGGATCTACGGGATCCTGCTGTAGCAGGGGGATTGGACTGGCTGATTTTTCAAGGTCCCTTCCAATCCCTAATGTTCTGTGATTCTGTGAACTGCAAATGTTACGCTGCCATGAGTTTCTAGAATTCTGTGGGTTTTTCCTCCAGAAATACACAACTCTGTTGTTAAAACTCATGCATGTAGTTAAAGGTGTGATAAATTAAAACAGCACTTCAGATTCACTGACTCAGTATGAATTTAGAAACATGCTGCATATTTTCCTCCTGCATCCTAACAAAAGGGTAAAAATCCAGCAAGGAGTAGCTCCCAACATAAATGCTAGGAGGAGGAAACGAAAACAAACAAGCTAAAGGCAGAAAAGAACATTAGATCTGATAAATGACTTCTAAGGATCACAGAAAAATAAACTGAAGCTAAGGCAATGCTACTTAAACATCCCAAGGAAAACCACACGTCTGACACAAACTGCATTTTTTTCCTTATTATTAGTTCTTGTGTGCAGTCTTCCTTGCTCCAGATATTAAGGGCTGCTCATTGCATTCCATTTGCCTTCTATTTTGATTATGGCCACAACTCCCCTTCGCTTAGGCAAGTCAGTGACAGTCAAAGCTTTAAATCCCCAGAAAACACAAAGTGGTTAAAAAAGCTCGAGCCCCTCTCATCTTCTGCCAGCAAAGGATCTGGCCCCTGGATATTTAAATACAGGAGGAGAGCCAAGGAAAGTATGCTGTCAGGAAAAGTCTCCACTTGCTGCTCTTTTGCCAGTCCAAACTAAACTGCAATTTCTTCCTTTTTTCCCAAATGTACATAAAATATGATGTGTGGATGTGTGAAGTATTCTGTCTGGGGACCAGAAACCCTGCCTGGCCTCGCAGGAACTCAGAAAACAAAGCATAATGAAATGAGCAAAAGAGGGTCCATTTGCACAACGATTTTCTACAAGACATCTTCACTTCAGCTTGCGGTGACATTGGGGACAGGCCGAGAAACACAAATAAAAGCATCTGAACAACAGATCTGCAGTCAAACCCGCGCTTGCCAGCACCGCTACTACTGGTCAGCTGCTGAGGCTGAGGTTAAGGTGACAACTAGACCACGCCAGACAACCAACAAACTAGACCACCACTGTGGCCTAGTATGAAGAAGAAAACTGTTCAGAGGACAAGTCTGCCAAAATCTTATTCCTGCTTCAGACAAGGTTTTCTCTGTGATTTCAAAGTGCAGAGTTATTTCAGACTCTTCATGCCCTTTTTCCCTCATGGAGTACCTGTAGCTGCTGCAAGGGAGGTGGATATTTGAAGCCCTAACTTCATGGCTGAATGGATTAAATAAACATAACTACTTCAGACCTAACACGTGAGTCAGCAGTCAGATTCTATTTCCTCTGCTGAAGTCAGAAAACAAATTAAGCTGACAGCGTGCCGCTAATGGTTGTGACATCACCGAGAGGGGAGTTATTTTCCGTCTCCACAGCACCAGTAAAAGAATAAACAGAAAAGAGAAGAAGGCAAGCATAACTTTTCCTTGTGCCTACTACTAATTTATTTGCTTCACACCCACTCCTTCCAATCAGGTATTTTTTGCAATTGTCATTTTAGGCTTCAAAGTCTATGTGCATTTTTCACATGCTTGTAACTTAGCAAAACTTCTTATTCCTTCCTTGGGATCACCAATACATGTGGTTTGCAGCTATTTTAGTCCTGCATGAAGTGGGATAGAGTCCTCCAAATATTACAGAACTGCAGCTAAATAAAACAGAGAAGGGTTTAAGCCAAAACACTCAGAGGTGACCTCGTACAGACGCTGTCAATCTTTAGATGCCCAACTGTGAGCCGCAGCGGATGGCACAGCACGCAGCTCTGCATTTGCAAATGCACTCCTTGCTTTTAAGGCAGAGGTGAAAATGCTTCTGCTTTTTGACAGGACAAAAGCTGTGCTCTGAAGAGTTTTCTGACTTGGGAAGAACATACTTTCTGGGACAACAGCTGAGAGGTGGATACAAGAAAGCTTGAGGAAAAGCAGGGCTTTCTGTGTGAGAAGCCTGAAACACAGAGTGACATAAGAAATGCATGAGGCTGAGAAACAGTAGGAACGAGGACACAGAAGGATATGGAACCATGAACAAGTTAAAGGATAAAATAAGAAAAGTTAAACCAGCCAGGACAGAGTTCTGCTCAGCCACAAACTGGACCTGAGTGGGCAGCAGAAAGAAGTGGAGGTGCAGAAATGCCAAGAGGGGTGGCAGCAGTCTGGCTTTTTCTGCGAGTGACGAGACAGAAGGTGATGAGAATGGTGCAGCAACACGATTTCAACTCCTGGCAGTGGCAACAGACAGGAAACGCTGAATTGCAAATAGGCAGCTCCTGAAGGTACACAGTTTAATGAGAAGCTGATGACTTGACAAGGATGATTAGAGAGTTTTCTTGTACAGCAAGTGGGACGTTATTAAGAGATAGGGCTTGAGTGTGAAAGGGAAGAGTCAAATTTTAGATGCATTTCATGCAATGTGGAGCTTGGTAACCATAAAGATGAGTGGGCAGGAAAGAGGAGACACGGTAAGTGACAATATATATGTACATGACGTGGATGAGCACCTCAGATCCACTGGAAGCATTGCAGGAAGAGCAGGTGAACTGCTTCTTGTGTCAAGCACCAGCTTGGAGCTGAGTGAGAAGGATGCAGAATACCTTGAAAGAGACACAAGGTCAAAGCGAAGACAATCAAGTCTGCCTTCAGAACATAACATGTAGAAGAAACATACAGGGGATTAAAAAGACTGAGAAAAGGCAGTCAGAACTGGCTGGAAGGAAATTAGTGACAGATTTCCTGCTTGTCTCCAAGGAAAAATAAACCCCTTGTGGAATGTGACCCCATAAACAAGAGCATTGGCGTGTCACTAATGTAATAGGGATTTATGCGGAATGGACAAATTTTGCAATATAGATGAGTGGTGCCTTAAGGAGCTCCTGTAGGATCTCTTTGTCCTGAGAAACTATAAAACAAAATCAAATCTGTAGCAATGAAATTCTTTAATAATTAAAGACTCCTTGCACCAGACCAATTCGGGACTCTCTGGAGATGGCCATCTTAGCACAATGTACACCCTCTCTTAACCAAGACCATTACCAGTGGTTCTAGAAGGCACAAAGGAATGAAACACTGAAATACTGCAGGAATACTGTCAGCCCTGACCAAAGCCCTCATTGTAGCTTTTGTTCAACTGGGGCACGCAGCTCATTTGTGTGCAGCACACCACAATCCATTCTGGAGAAGCAGGCAAAGTGACAAAAAAGCTAGATAAACTGGGGTTTGTGTCTCATTAGTAGACTCTTTAAATTGGACCTAATTTGATAACAATAACAGAAAAGTGTGGAACTTTTAAAGCCCTAAGTGTAGGGGAGGAGGCAGGTGAGGCACATGTAATGTTGTAGCTGCCTCTAGGCCTGGTGTATTTTATAGCAGTGACTTGTGAAGCTAAGTTTGCTATGCTATCTTACGTTATATATCATATTCTACCTCAAAGCACCACAACTGCAAACTCTGAACTGCTTCTCAGTGTTCTACTGCACGTAACAGGGTGACAACTTGTACTCAGCACTTGATAGCAGGGTTCCATGTAAAACTACAAAGCTCAGCAGAAGGTTTCTCGTACTCTGCGGTGAACAGGATAAGCTTTGTTATTCAGAAGATCAATCTGATCTATACGTACAGAAACACTAAAATGAGAACACATGTGGGAGGAAGG
Source organism: Rhinopomastus cyanomelas (assembly GCA_013400115.1). NCBI lineage: Eukaryota > Metazoa > Chordata > Aves > Bucerotiformes > Rhinopomastidae > Rhinopomastus > Rhinopomastus cyanomelas. Next base: position 157,976 of record VXBP01010731.1, read on the forward strand.
TATGCTGTAATGATACCATGTTTTATTGGATTCCAGATTTCCACTCAGGATGTAGAAACCACAGGCGTGGTATTTTCTGCTAGTACAGCCACCACAGATGAAACTCAGAGCAGCAATACCATCGAGCCTGATGCATTATGCTTCACTCTTCTACTGCAGTTTTATGTAAACATATACATCCAGAAAAGCTAAAGCGGTGAGTCAGACACCACATCCCTAATATATGTAGGATTTAGGATTCTTATTGACATTATCACATCTTCTGCTACGCTTGCAGGATCAGAACTTCAAAGAAGAGGCTAACAGAGGAAATTGTAGGAAATGTTTGCATTCCTGTATGATTGTGTCATCCAGAGGTCAGTGGTGGTGAAAACACCCTTTAGTAGATGTCGTTTGAAAGGTCAGGTTAAGTCTTAATACAAGTTAGACATTCATTTCAGGTCTTCCCTTTTAAATTATTGATTCTAACTCTTTTAACACTGGTTCACGTAACTAATCCTTCTGGTGCTCCTGCTCTGACAACTCATACCAGCTGGGAACTTTTTGCAATAGTTTGTCTCTCTCCTCCTGATCATCGTCAGCTTTCCAAACGTCAAAGAAGCCATCCCTTCAATATCCCAATCAGGCTAAGGAACTGCTCTTTGCATACGCCACTGAAACATGGAGCAGCCAGTCCTAATTAGCACAAAGGCTCTTCGTCTATGTTGGCAGTTTGTATTTACACTTCTCCAATCAAGGCATCTTCACACTTTCGAAAACATCATTAAGACTGAATTTCTGTAGCTGAATCTCATCTGTATTAACTGACTTAGTAAACTACACCATTGTCCCTTGTGATCTGACAGGAATTGAATCCAGGTGTCTCGAGAGTAACACACTCTGTGTGACCACTAGCTACATGGATAAAATTGCCTTGGGGCATTTTTAAACTCCTTAGAGGTTTTTCCCATGTAAATTTGGACAGTAACATCTGTACATTTTCCTGTTCTTTAAATTCAAATTATACACCTCCTGTATTACTGTGGTTGTAATACAGGAAACTGAATTTCACACTTTTGGAATACATTTACTAGTTCATATTCTATTCACTTTAATCCAGGTGGTACTGCATTCTAATTCACACCTAATATACCACTGCACCTTCCAAATACAGGGGCTTTTTGTTGTCATAGTCTGCTTTGATTTTAACTTGCCGTTAAGTCTGTTCTTGCATAGTAGCTGCTATTCAAATCCAAATACTGCTTTCTCCTTTATAAAATTTAAATGCATGGTGTGATAATGCTCAGACCCCTGTGCTTCTTCTGCCTACTCTGCACTGGAGTGCCTGAGAAAAGGTCAGATTTCTACTGTTTGCAGCCCCTCTACGTACTCACGCACAAGATCTTTGCCCTTGCTTTTTCTGGATTCCTAGGATGCATACAGAGAAGGACAAAAGACTACAAACACACTGGATTTAGAAACACTCAGGGATATGTGACATCCCACCACCCTTCTAGAAAGTCTTAATGCAAACAAGTAATTTGGAATAGGGACCTATGGCAGGAAGGGACCAGGCATAGGAAAAGAAATGAGAAGAAAGTCTTACCACGCAAAACAGGATTTCTTGAACTATGTAAAATGCAGGCTTAGGTTTAAGCAGTTTTTTGTGTGTCACTGCCACCTTTCAGCTGCTCTCTGATGTACCTGACACTGTAGTTGATGCAGGTAAAAATGCACCAGCTTTGACACTATAAAGTGAATTATCCCTGAGAAAGAATAGAAACTGATGTTTCCAGGTAGATGGAAGGAAGTATTTGTTTCATCACAGATCCTTAGGTAAACCCAAGGGTTTTTGAGAAGGCCTGATTTGTGTGTCAAACACATAATGTACAAAACACTGTGAGTTTTCTGTTCAAAATTCCAGCAGCCGGTATGAGACTGGAGTGACTTGATGCTGACCTGACTATAAGAAAATTATTCCTGGCTATTAATATGATGCTATTAAGCATAAGAGCACTACTCAGTTATCTGTTTTCTATGACCTTGTTCTAAATTTCATACTGTAACTGGCCAGAGCTTTACAAATTGACCCTGTTTTTCACTCAAACTTTGATAGGGTTGGTTGGTTGTTGAGAGGTTTTTCTGAGGACAACAGAAGGTAGAAAGGGTAGGGTAAGTTTTAACATAGATCTATTCCCAGTCTAACTCATTATGTGGCAGCACGAACAATAGCACCACTTCCACAGAGACGCTGATGCACGGGCCAGAGTGAAGGACAGGAGGGCAAAGCTGCTTCTCCTGGCAATGGTGATGGCTTTGTTCAACTATGGCCTTTTACTCGAGATACAGAAGTCTCTCTAGTACCGCCTGAAGTCTGATTCCTTATAAGCAACTGCCTATGCACACTTCTGCACCTCTTGGTCGGTAGGTACTTCTGCTTACATGAAGTGGGATTGAAAACACTACCACACCAAAAATAGAAGCTGCACGTATTTGATGTTACCAGCTCTCTTGCCGTTCCTCCCACCCCAAGACAAGCTCGAAACACTTTAAGAACGTTAACTTTTGTCAAGGGTGGAAACAAGCTTGTGGCCTGGAAATGTTTTGGGACAGCAGGCCTGTTGTAAACGAAGAGGCCTCCTCAAGTGCAGCTCTGAAAGCTCTGGCTTCAAGAGCAAGCTGACACCACTACCTGTAATCAGTTGCTGCTCTAAGGTTTCAAGGAGGCTGCTGACATCAGCCAAGACATCTGACACAGCAGGATGGGTGCTTATTACAGTGCTTACTATTTTAAAGAGAAGCCCGTAAGAGCGCACGGCCTCAGTGTACGTTCAGTCAGCTGTCTGTGCACTAGCTAACAGCTGAGCTCTTCTGAGAGCCTGTGGGGGGTTTTGACAGCTTTCTCATCACGTCTTTTCGCTTGCAGAAGCATGACTTTCCCGCTTCGGGGCAGCTCTTACTCACGCAGTCCAACCGCTACTTAAGTGGTATCGCTAGAAAAACAAATTCCTGCACATTAATTTCCTCTCTGCTTAGTTGACACTGCAACAACACCACAGCTCGCTCACAACTTCTCCACCCGCTCTCCTGCTTACTCAAACTTCTCGGCTCCTCCACCCGCTCCAGCTCCTCTGCCCCAGCAGCAGCACCCTGCATCTCCACGGAGGCCGGGGCCGGGCAGCGCTCAGGGTGAAACCCCGCGCGGGCGCTTCGGGTAGAACCGCTGCTCTGCGTAACTCCGGGCAAAACCGACCGAGGCCAGAGAGCGGCCAAGTCCAGTTGAGCCTTGCTCGGACTGTCAGGAGCGGCAACATAGCACAGGTCCAGCCAGCTGAACCCTACCCAACCTCCGCGAGCGAGCGAGCTGGCGAGCAGCGCGACTACAGCGCTTCCGCCTGCGGGTGCCCCGCGCAGGCGCCATTGGCCAGACAGGTCCCTGCCTGGGCGCCATCTTGGGAGCGGAAGCCGGGGCCGAGCGGCGGCCCCGGTGGGAGGGCGGAAGCGCAGCCCCGCCTGGCAGCGGGGAGGAGGCGGGAGGAGGCGGGAGGAGGGACGGACGGAAGGACGGAGGAAGCGGGCAGCAGTTGCCACAGGAGCCGCTGCTGGAGCCGGACTAGCTGTCCCGCGCCCTCCGGAGGATTCGCTGCCGGCCTCGCCCCCTCTCTCCCCGCCTCGCCGCCGGGGTGCGGGAAAGCGGAGCACAGAGGCTGCGGGAGCCAGGTGGGGAAGATGCCCCTGGCGCAGCTGGCGGACCCTTGGCAGAAGATGGCTGTAGAGAGTGCGGCTGAGAGCAGCACCGAGGTACAAGGAGGGCAGAGGAGGGGTCTTGTCTTGGGGAAAGTTGTGAGGAGGAGACGGGGACCTGCGCTTCCGCCGCCGCTGCTCCGGGGACGGGGAGTTTCGTCGTTCGGGGTCTGGGGGCAGCGGCCCGGCGAGCGGGGAGGGGAGCGCTGGCGAGTACCGGCCGCCCGGCCTCTGCGCACCGCTTCTCCTCCCGGGCACTGACTCATGGCCGGCACCGGCCGGGACTCCCCCGCGCCGGGGCTCGGGGCGTGTTTCCCGGGACGGGGCTGTTCCCCGTTCCCTCCCCTTCCGCCCCCTTGCCCGGGAGGGAGGAACCCGCTGCGTACGGCGGCGCCGGATCGGGTGCTTTTGTTGCACCGCGGTGTCTGGTTACTGTCGCGGCGGGTTTCCCTGCCCGGGCGGGCCGGTGCCTGGAGCCCTGGCCCTGCTCCTGCTCCCGCTGCGGCGGCCCGTTCGCGCTCGGGTGCCGCATCCCCCTTATCTAAGCAGGATGAGGTTGTTGTTTCTGTAGTTTCGCAATGGTTTGGAAACCGCAGGGACGTTTCGCCCGGGTGAAGCTTTGTGGTGCTTGGCGGCGTTTTTGTGGGAACGTCTGCGAGGTGCCGCGCACCGTGGTTTTCTCGCTGTTGGGATTGGGGAGTTCGTGCTGTGTTCCTGTCCTCGTCCGTTGGAGTCGTAGAGTGCCTTGAGTTGGAAGGACCGTAAAGATCATCTAGTTTCTGCTGTGGGCAGGAACACCTCTGGCTAGACCAGGTTGCCCAGAGCTCCATCTAACCTAATCTGGGAACTCCTCCGGGGAGAGGGCATCCACAACTTGCCTGGGCAACCTGTTCCAGTGGCTCAGCACCCTCATAGTGAGGGATTTCTGACTTGTTAGGCAGGACGTGTGTCAGCTTCCCTAGGCTGCACCTGGAAACGAGATTCATTGAGGCTACAGGATGCCCTTAGATATTTTCTTTGTTTTCCTTGCAGTATACCACTGTGTTGCTTTGGGTCCATATGAATACTGCACCCACACAGTCAGTTGTTCTTGCTCCGTGATTCCGCAGTAGCCTCCAGTGCATGTGCTGGTTTGTGACCAGACTCCCATCTGTAAAAAAAATAGCTTCCTCTGACAGTGCAGCCTTCTACCTGAGTGTACTCCAGCTGATAGGCAGCCAAGCTGCTTCTAGTGTTGCTGATCTTGAACATTGTGGAATCATACACATTACAGCAACGGACTGCATTACAACAACTTGTCAATGGGTTAGGAAGGACTTAGTGAGCAGAGCAAAGAAGGACCAATGCAGAGTTTCTGCAGTATCTTTTGCCATTTGTATTGTCTGCATCTCTGGGGAACACAGAATCTGTAAGTCTGTTTTTTAAATTTCTTGTGAGTTACTCACTGATTTCTGATGTGTTCATCTGAGGTGATTTATATTTTTTAATGGAGACTACAGTAATAGTAGTATGATGCTTGGGGACAAGGTGGTGGGGGAGGTGTTTCTGCAAGATCACTTATACTAATAATTCAGAGAAAACAATCTCAATAATTACTTCTCACTTTCATGCTTGCTGCTTGTGACATATTTAACTTCAGCAGTGGTGTCTGTGCTGGAAAGGTGGCAAAACAGATTATTTGAACTGTGTGTGTGTGAATAATTACACTTTGTTACTTGTTTAGTGTATTTCAGGGTGATTTTTCACTGCAGTAGTAAACACTTCTTGAAACAAATCCTTTCTAAAAGGACACTCAAGTGTTTACATTGACGGGAGTCTATAGCAGTTTATCACCAAAATTTGTTCTAGGACTGCTGGTGGAACAGTAATGCACTGACAGGTTTGCACTCTAAGGCCGTAGTTTAGAATAAAACACTTGTTTCTTGAAAAGACCTGACTTCACTTGTGGAAGTTTATCTGATGAACTCCCCAAAAAGAGGATAGACTCAGAAAGGTTGCTTACCTGAAATGAGTCTTTAAGAAAAGATGTTTCTGTGCAAATGCATTTAAGGCAACTACATAAACAAATGACCTAAATCAGTAACTTGCTTTTTAAAGTTTGCATGAGCTGTGTGTAACTGTAGGACAGCAGTATCCTTACACCAGACTTCAGCAAAACTGTCTCTGGCATCCACCTGGAAACTCATGGTGGTTTCCGTGACGGTTTGATAGTAGTAATGTCTTTAGTCATAGTACTGAGGTAAAGAATTTCTGATAAACTCTCAGATTTGCTGACACTGTGTTACCCATATGAAGTTACAAATTACTCTGCTTTAAAACTCAGCTTGGACGCTTTGCTTCTCTTAATCCAGGTAAACACTCCATGTGTTTTTGTTTCCCAGTGTGGTAGTATATTTGATTTTATAGTGATATCACCGAGCAGGTGATTTGCTGTGTGTGATATGCGTGAGCAAAGTTAGGCGGAGGAGTTAGAATACCTTTAACTGGTGTTACTTTGGGAGGTCGTATACTTGAACAGCTGTAGTAACTTAAGTGTACAGGACAGCAGATCTGCACAACCTGGGTCTTCTTAAGAAATGCAAACAGGATCTTCTAGATACAGTATGGATTTATAGTTTTCAGAGGTTGATTGTGGGACTTCTGTTTCTACAGGAACAAATATGAGTGGTCGCATTGCATCTCTGACGGTTTTTCAGTGTGTAGTTGTTTCACTATTTAAAAGAAGTCTATATGATATAATGTGTGGGTTTGTTTTGGTTTCGTGTTTTAAATAGTGAACATGTTTTAAAGCCTGTGGAATGATGCTGGTTTTTATTGACTCAGAGTCTAGTCGAGCTTTATAACAGGCCTAGGTTTGTTTTTCATTGTGAGAATGTACCTGTTGCTTCAAGTCACGTGCTTTCAAGCAAATTAAGTATGTGTTATTTGAGTTTGTATTTGAATGCCTGAATAACTAGCCTGATCCTTTGATCTGTACTCCCAGCTATGCATGTTAATGCTGTCTGGAGGAGAATTAATACAGTTATAGCAGCCAAATTTTCACCACTAGTACTTGAAAGAGCTGGCTATCATAAGGACATGCCATTTGCAATACTTCCTGGGAAGCATTTGTGCCATCTATCTTTAGGAGTTTTAATTTAGGTACTCTAAATTGGCTGTGGAGAAAGTTCAGGTTTTTCCAGTGCTCTCGACAGGGGATTCATGATTGCCTATTTAGGTGTCTAAATAGATGGTATGTTTTCCGTTTTTGTAGAATTCCTCATTTTGTCTTTTAGCCTTAGATAAGACAAGGGGTGCTACCTGATGCTTTAAAAGTCTGGTGTAATGTAATTTTTGCTTTGTAATGCCATTCTGATGTCAGCGTGACATTCTCTGTATTAATGTATATTTCTGTCATGGAAGCTGGTATTTGTCAAATGCCTTGTACCTGTAGCCATGAGGCTGTGGTTGTGATTATCCCTTTACTTCTGTAGTAGTTTGTGTAATCAGTGTTTTACTTTTGTTCCACAGGAACAAAGACTCTGTTTACAGTCATTTCTGGTATAGCAAATCAGGTGAATAATTCAAAGCCAAAGTGGAAAGACCTAAATGATTGATGTGGATTTGAAGACTACCTGTTGCTTCGGCAGTATAGGCAGAATTCCCTGCAGTGCACAGCTATTGCTTCTCATATACATCTGCTCTCAGCACGGTGCATTCTGAAGTTTGGGGATTTTCTGTGGATTGATGTTTACTTACGTTGGGTTAAAAGCAGCATTTGGCAATTCTCAGCTAAAGAAGTAGTATACCATGTATTTCACAAACTGCTGTGATAGGCAGATAACAGATGTTATATGTATGTAAATAGTGTCTTGAGAAACGTATCTGCATGAAATATGTTTAGGGGGTGTGTTTGTTTTGTGGTTTCTTCCTCAGCTTTTTCAGATCCTTAATGGTCTCTGCTCTGTTTTATAGTTTATACAGTGCTAGTATGTGGTGTAGTACTGATGTCCTGCTGTCAGCTGAGTTGCTGGGAGGTAGGAGTAGGCAGGTGCTTAACTGTGCTGAATGTAGTCACTTTGTGTGCTACGGTGTGTGCCTCGCAGCTTTGGTTTCCTTGTGGAAGTTATTTCTTGAATAGTGCTGTTAGAGTTCTTGTAACATGGACAATTCTTGCCTTCCACGGTTTTGTTCTTTATAGGGAAGGTAGTATTTCTCACTGTAGCTGGGACATCTGACACATGGTAGGTGTAAGCAGACTGACATGTTTAAAGGCTTGTCTGTTGTCTCTGAACTGATTATGATCTGTCACACTGACTGAAATTGTTTGCCTTTTGGAATGCTTGATTTAGAGTTACAATGATTTGTAAGCTAAGGTGGGCGTTGATTTCTGCACACCAAAAATATTAGCTTTATGAGGTGATTGATCTCAGCAGTTGGCAGATCTATTTGCTTTAAGAAGCCATTCAAGATACTGGATTTTTTGTGGGTTTTTTTCTTCTTAGGGTTTTAGTTTTTTGGAGTTTTTTCATCATTAATAGCTGGGTTCCAGTACTAAAACTTGTAAGCTGTTTTTCAGGGAAGAGTAAAACTTTCTAATTGTTTTTTCACTCGATGACTTTCAAAAGGGAATAATTTAATCAGTAAAACTGGTGAAGTTAGGATCTCTCCAGGGAATTTTTAAGTTTAGATAAACTAGTGCAGTTGATTCCTGCAAGTATTGTGCTATATCCTTGCGGATGATACTGTGCTACTTATTATTCTCTCCCTAATCTCTGAAATAAGATTAAGTGCTTCACCCATGGAAAACAGAGCGGGGGGAATAATGTGTAACATAGGAAGAGGTTCAACAGCTTAGCGATTCCATCAGCATCACTCCTGGGTCTGTTCTAGAGCTAGGAGATGAATGCTGATTTTCAGGGACCTTCTCCAGTGGCTCAACCACAAAGTTACTCCTCATTTTTATCAGTAACAGTTACCACATGTTCTTTTTAATGCGAGGAACCCCCTGTGGTACCTTTAATGCTCTGTTTAACTCTTTTTTGGAGGAAACGTGCTTAATGCTTTTTTGGGTTTGTTTTTTTACTGAAGCAATTCAATTGTGTAGAAAGTTGCATGAGTCTTCCAAAATTATTATTATTGTTGCCTAGGTCTGTTTTCTGGCGCAATTTCTTAGGTTCCACTTAATTTTATTAACCAAATTAAATGTTAAAAGGAAATGTCAAACTTTAATTTATCAGAACATGTTTAAGCATATACAGTAGATGTGGAGAAGTGGTGTTTTATTGTGGTTTTAAATGTCCAGTAAAGCATAACTTCAAAAAACACCTGATTTGTCCTGCAGGCTCAAACGTTGTTCTTTTTAAAGCCTAATCAGACCATCATGAATGCTGTTATTTGTATTGTTTGTTACGTAACTCGACTGCCCAAGTTAGTTTCTGTTAGAACTGAGACTCACGCGTTAAACCATTTTTTTCACTTAATGGGGAGTCTTTCTCCTTCTGTCTCCCGGCAGCTGACATTTGTTGTACAGTCAGTGTGGAAATGCTGAATTTTAAGAAACAGTGAAGTTGTTCCATAACGTAGTTTCTCTTAGCACAATTGACTAACATTGCAAGATGACAAAATGAACATGAAAGAGTAATGCTTTAGGTAACTTCAATATTTATTTTCAACCTTTATCCTGAAAAGAGATCTGGAGAAACCAACTCATGTATGAAAACCTGTGTCTGTGTTGTAAGGAACTGCAGCATGCAGTGCGGCTGTGCCCCTTGGTTTCCCCTGACTCATGGCATGTGGAGGGACCTGGCACATACTTGTTTGTGCCCTGGGCCCTCCTGGAAGGAGCCTGGGCATAGGGTTGTGTTGGTTTGTTGGTGGAAGTTAGGTTGGGTTTTTTTCCCCCCTGCACAAATGAACTTGTTTTCACTGCAGAAAGTGGTTGACCTGGACAAAGATTTTGTGATGCTCTATGTCCTGCATCTTGAGTAATGCCATGGCACTTGTCTCACCTAAAGTTATGTTAATTCAGAGAATTGAACTCTCAGAGAATTGCAAACTGCTTTTGCTTTAGTTTCCTGTACTGATCTGACTTGGCACAGGGCTAGACAAATGCCATTGCCAAGGAGAGCACTGCAGTGGAGGGATGGGGACTGCTTGTGTCTATTGTTAAACTGTACTCTTCAGTGATATTAGATAAAGAGATGGTGGTACAAAAATGCAGTTAAAGTTGCCGGATATCCTAACTTAGGGAAACTTGGCTTTGAACCTAAATGATCTGCATGTTAATAGTTTATGTCTGAGGATGCTTGTCCAGAGAGGCGAGTTTCAATGTCCTGCTGTTTCCTTTATTATTCAGCAAAGGAAGAAGTCAGTCACCTTAGCTGATAAAGTTTAGAATAAATTATGTGTAATTAATGGAACTTGAAGTAACAAAGTTGTTTATAAAAGAAACACTTGATGTAATTGTGTGTTTCCTAAGAATAGGGGTGCATATTTAGGGTTTGGTGTCATTGTGTTTTTAAAGTTTATAATACTTGCATCTACTGTTTTTGGCATAGTATATGCAAAACGTACTGCGTATATGCTATGAGAGAACAGCTAAAGAAGTTAAAGCTCACTTCTGCTACTTACATACAATAAGTTTTAATCAGGTCAGGATTTAGGTAAGCCCTTTGCATCTATGTGGCTTCACAGCTCGGGGATTAGGGCATAAGTCATTAATTCAGATCCTATTAAAGACTTATATTTTAGTTAAGCACTGGAATAGATTGTGAAAACTCCATCACTGAAAGTTTAAGAAGGGGTTAGCCACAAATTTCTTGTGAGCAACGTTGTAGTAGTAGCTGATAATGCCTTGGTGCACTGCGATAGACTGGATGACCTCTCAAGGTCCTCCCAGTCTATTTTCAAGTATTTTTCTGCAGACCTACTAATTTTTTCTGAGGGTAGTTCACTGCTGCTTAGAATAGCAACTTTGAGCTTGTGCAGTGTGGAAGGCTTTTACTGAATATAGTGGGAGATGGTGCCTTGGATTGGTAACAGCAGGTTTGTTATGAGTGTTTCAGTGGGAATGCTCTGCTGCTTTGAAACGAGATGGAAGCATTGTCACAGCTTTACTCAGTGATCGCATGGTTCTTTGACTTTGTCTGTCTGTAGAGGGGTCCTTGAAAACATGGACGTAAGTGCTCAGATGGCTATGTGGCCAGTGTTTTAACAAATAAATACAGATATCATTTAGTGATAAGGAGAAGGGGCAGTGGGTGTGAGCTGGAACATAGGAGGGAGGCCAGCAGGACTACGGATGTAATTTCCCCCCCCCGTACTGGGCACTGGGGAGGCCTCACCTCGAGTACTGGGGGCAGTGCTGGGCCCCTCACTTCAAGAAAGAGATGGAGGGGCTGCAGTAGGCCCAGAGGAGCAATGAGGCTGGGGAAGGGACTGCAAGGAAAGTCTGATGAGGAGAGGCTCAGGGAGCTGGGGGTGTTTAGCCTAGAAAAGACACGGCAGGGGGGACCTTCTCCCTCTCTACAACTTCCTGAAGGGAGTTGTAGTCAGGTGGAGGTCTGGCTCTTCTCCCAGGCACCCAGCGCCAGGATGAGAGGGCAGGGCCTGCAGCTGCCAGGGGAGGGTTAGATTGGATGTTAGGAAGCCCTTCCTCATGGAAAGGGTGATCAGAGCCTGGACTGGAGCAGTGGTGGAATTCCCATCCCTGGAGGTGTTAAAGGCCAGCCTGGCTGTGTCCNGGGCCAGCCTGGCCGTGTCCCTTGGTGCCCTGGTCCGGCTGATGTGGTGATTTTAGGTAATGGGCTGGACTTGACCAGATCTTTCACAGCCTCAATAATTCTGTGATTCCATGAATCAAACTGTTGAGTATTAATTTGGTGGGATAACAGGAACGATTGGAGTGCT
>VXBP01010732.1:0-96569 GCA_013400115.1 Rhinopomastus cyanomelas
AATTTATAAAATTGTTATATAAAATTTCTATAAAATTTTATATATAATTCATATAAAAGTGTATAAAATTATTTTATCTATAATTTATTAAATTATTTATAAATTATTTCTAATGATTATAGAGCTCACTGATTTTTCTTTTTATTTCATGTCCAGAAAGGAAACAAAACTAGTGACAAATTACTGAAAACAACATCTGACTTTCAGCAGTCTGAGACACTACTGATGCCACGGCTGGGGTAAATAAACAGTCTGCCTGAAACACAAGGGGTACGGTTCAGGCTTTCTCTGGAGGAACTTAACTGGTTTAACAGATACACTGACATGAAAATCAGGAACTGAGCTTTAAGACTAGCACTATAAAATCACCAAAGAGCAACCTTGGGTAATAATTGCCAGTGTAAATGCCATGGCCCAAGAAGAAATAAAATCATGGTCATTCAGTCTATTTTAAAAGGAACAAGGAGGCCTACGTGATTAACTTGGTGCCCGCTCTTTCCAGGTCAGGCCTTAAAAGTGACCCAGCAAATTAAGTATTAATTCTGAAGATATCTGAAAATAAACTCCTCTCCCTGCAGCATGCCTGTCTGTGCAGAGATGCTTTTCGTCTTTCTTTAGGTCCTTTCCGACCCTCAGTAAGTGCCAAGCAGGGTTATACAGACCACTTCATGGCAGAGGTGTGGTGCACTCTGAGCAGAGGGCCACCACTCTGGCAGAAACCACCACACCTTGGCAAGTCTCCTTAAAAACACCAGCATCACTAGAATGTGAACTGAAATTCACCCTCCTAACCACGGTGGGGAAAGGGGAGTTCCTCTCCTACTCCAACTATGAGCATGATCATGCAGTTGCCTATTATCTTATTTATGTCTGTGGAAGCGAATACCTGTACAGCACGGAAAACAAGTTTGCGAAGATTTGCATCAGTGCCACAAGACAAGTCTGGCGTTTTTCCTGTTTTCTCGTGCAAAAACATTTGGTTTAAATAGTTCCTTGTGCATTATCAGTGAGGCAGACTAACGAAATGTCACTCACAAGCTGAAAGCAGCTATAATGCTAACACATCCGATGTACTTCAACAGGTCAGGAAGCAAGGAAATATAACTTATTGCCTTCTTCCCTGCTGAAACCTCGAACAGCCTCAGGCAAGAGGTAATACAGATGTAGTACAAGGCATTAAAAGAGTGCTGGATGCTGTAGCTAGCAATTATCCTGGTATTTAACCAAATCTATCGCTCATCAGGAAAGCATTTAGTGCAGCAGTCCGAGCGAGACAAGCTGACACAGAGCACAGCTACTTAACTGTCCCCTCCAGCGATTACACTTCCTCAACCTGAGAGTCATGTCAAATTAAACAACTACACATTGACTTTTCACTTCTGTAAACATTAAGGTATGATTGACAACTGGTGGATGCTACAATCATTATAATCAGCCACCTACTGTTAGCTTAGGTGTGGTGTGGGGTTTTTCTCACCCCTATTCAAAGCAATTTTCTCCTGGGCTATTTTCACAGTGCTCTAAGATAGGTTTGCTTTGATTTCTTGCAATGAAATGCTACCCCTACCATGAGACCTTTGAGAAACAACATAAAATTGGCACCTTTGTTTTTTAATCTTTAGTCCCAACCAGCACTTATGCATTTAACTCAAATTTGGAGGCATCTGGACAGCAACAACGGGATGCTGTCACCACAGTACATGGGGCACCCTTCTGGAGTATTTTTTCCAATTCTGCCCTAACTCCTGGAATTCTCTTTCAGTGTGTATGGCAGCCACTGCAAGAGGAAAGAGCCACCTAGCAGAATGGGGAAACTAATTACAAGTTCTACAACACTGATGTATGTATTTGTAAAGAACTTGAGCTTCCTAAAGTCATTACAGCATCCCTATGTTGAGGCATCGCTTACTCTATCTCTGTGAAAACTGCAGCTTAATACAGCACAAGAAACCAAGCAGGTAAATAAAGCAGTCAAGCCTGTGAAGAAAGACACACCTTCAATTTTATACGCAACATTCTGGCACCTAAAGCCACTATGCTGTAAGCAACTGCTTTGCTCTCCATCCTTCTAAGTGGTAGATGTCCAAACTTTCTCTTCTTATAATACAAAGAGTAAAAAAAACCTTGTAAATAATACTTAGCATCCCATCAACTGTACAGAACATAATCCTTTAAAGCCTCTGCAATAGAAGTAGGTGAGATGAATACTGTATCATTAAAGTAAATATGAACAAGTCTAGAATATATATGCCTGGACGCCTCTGTATTTACATAATTAGTGGATCTGATGCTTTACCTTCACACTGCCCACTGCAGACCAGAAGGTAAATACTACAATGTTCTATCTTTTAGAAAAAGTGAGCAAAGTAAATAAAATCAGTAGACAATACACACGTTTGTGGAAACTGGTCTGAGCTATAAAAGCATGATTTCACTGCAGGATTAGCACTTAAAAGCAAAAACAACTAAAAACAGATGAGGAGGACAAATGAAGTACTGTTACCTACTCCTCTCTCATAGTACTACCCGTAGTCCTACTCTTTTTGTCACTTTTGAACTGTACTTAATACACAGGCACAGGTCTCAGAAATCTAAAATTAAGTGTAACATTATTTCAAACATCCCATTTCTCTCTCTGGATGAAAAGCCAGGCAATAATAAATGCAAAACAATTCAGTGTAGAGTTCAGAACTCTTCACTGTTTCAAACACAGAAGACAAGTGAGTCACAGCACTAAAGACAGTGAAATATAACCTAATTTCAACGCAGCACTTACAGACTTTTCTGGTCTATCTCTAACCTTTCCTTTAATTTCTTTTTGATCAGTTTTATGCCACAGAAGTACCTAACTTTCACTTAATGCAAGTCATCCAGCAGATCTCATGATCTGCTGGAGAGGGTCCAGCGGAGGGCTACGAGGATGATTAGGGGACAGGAGGGCATGGCTTATGAGGAGAGGCTNTGTCTGTAGACCAATCAACATAATGCGCTATTACTGGTAGCTATCACTGTTTAAACTCCAGGGATGTTTCTCAGACTACCAGATACCTCAAGACAGCAGACTTGTCTCCAAAAACTCAGCCTCGATCTACTTATACACAAAATGTTGTATTTTGCAGTGACTTGCTACTTACGGATTGGACAAAGATACCTATTTTATCTTACTCGTTGACCTAATGTCCACACTGCAGTTGAAGGGAACTAAACAGAGAGAAGAACGTCTGCCCTCTCAGCACACAGCTAGGTGTACCAGTAATTTCCGTAACGTCTCTATTTTAAGGCTTTTTTTGTAAATTTATCCCAAATCTTTTGCTCAGAGTTTAATCTCACAACCAATGGGATACAGTCACACAAAATACTCAACAAAAAACACCCAATTCAAAATCCAGCAACGGGCTTTAGCTTCATTCTGGTGGATGTCATCCAGCTGCATCATTTCTGCATCTCAGAAGCAACTTCTTCCAGCTGAGCTCTGCCTCACTGGACTTAGGCTGCCTACAGGCTGTACCTACACACTGCCGTTCTTCCAAAGGCAGTACATCAGCAGTATGTAACATACTCATCTCACAGGTCTTCTGGCTTTGCTAAAGAGAAACTTAATGTTAGCATCCATGATAGCAACTCTAGAAAAAAACAACCATTAACCTAACCCAAAAAGCCCTTTGGAAAATTCCCATTCTAGCCAGGAATCTTAATAAATTTACAGCATTCAAAGAACTGTAGTTTCAATAGTATTTTCTGAAAATAAGAGGCTAAACTGAAAAGCTAATGCTAAAATGTAGCACTTCAACAAAATACTGAAACACTTTTTAACAAATAGCGTAAAAATAAGACGAGGTCCAATCAGAGAAATCTGCAGTGATTGTATACAGAATATGCATACACTATGTGTGTATCCATACATCCATGTGTATATATCTCTATATTGATATAGGCACCCACACACAAGCACAGGTATGCGTATATTATATATACTATATATATAAAGCTAAATTTCAGTCCTCAGAAAACAAAAGCTATCCCCATATAACAGCCAAATTCCTACATAACTCAATTTCGACATCTCATCTGGTGTGAACTGCACTCATTCCTAGTGTAAACCCCAGCGCGCTCTGCAATGATATACTGTAATGTCACATCGCAATCTGGATTTACTATAAAGGGCTGCTGACGAGTTTCAGAGCAGTAAACATTGCTGCGAGGTGTATTTCACACTGAGCTGGTTTTTATGAAGAACACTTCACCGCCCAGCCACGGCACCCAGATGATGAATGGTGAAAGATGCATGACAAGCTTCATCATTGTTTGTAAATCTTAACTGTTCCTGCTCACTAACTCTGCAGGCAATTTTCAAAGACAGCGGCCAACAGAAGGACAGCACAGCTTTCCTGAAGGTTATTCAACTTGTACTTGGCCTAAGCTGTGCCTGTGAGAAGCACTGGAAATAAACTCGCTGGTTACACTGAAGAACAGAACTAAAAATTTTTGATGGGCAAGCATGCTAATGATTCCTAAACTGAGAAAGCCCATTAAGTAGCCTTGCTATCAGTCCCCTGCCCTGCCCCTCAGCGTGACATACATCACGTGCAGTAAACACACACTGGTATTATTTACACATGCAGTATAAATATGTATATTTATAAAACAGGCAGAGTGAGTGATGGGATGTTTGCTAAAGGATGACACTCCTGTATATTGTGCAGTTACATACGATGCTCGACCAAACCCCAGCTCCTTCACCCACTCCTTGAAGGAAAGCTACTTCTGTTGTAAACTTTCCCAGAGAGAACTACTGATGGCATGCAAGCGTGGCAGTGGGGGAAGAGGTTACACTTTGTTTTCCCTGAGATGGTTCTGAGGTTGGAGCAGGGCCATGGACTGCAAAAACATATTGTAGAATTACAGTTGGGCTCATCACCTCCCTGCTGAAGGCGATGCCAGATTACACTGCTCCACGCTACAGAGCCTGAGAATTCTAACATTTGCTTTCTCCTTTCCTCTAGACACATACCAAATGCTTCTTTTGCCAGTTTGTCACAATTTGCAGACCGTTGCTTCATCACAGTATCACAGTAATGATAAGGTTGGAAAAGACCTCAAAGATCATTGAGTCCAACCTAAATCCAAATAAAACAAGTAAACCTAACATCTAGACCATGCCACTCAGCACCTCATCCAGCCTAACCTTGAATACCTCCAGGGACAGTGACTCAACTACCTCTGTGAGTAGCCCATTCCAAAACTGGATTAGAAGCTGCAGAAGCTGCAGAAGAATTAGTTATCTGGAGGGTCTCACCTGAGCTGTAAAGCTGTTGTGAAGTGTGAGACGCTCAAACACAAATACTACAGCTGAACACCTGTCTCTTCTCTTACCCAGCCAACTTGTGAGGATAGAACTACACATTAAAGCAAAGTGAAGAGTACCACTGTTTGTCACAATTAAAAAACATGCTTAGGTAAGCACACTTATCACTACCACCCTCATAAGATGCCTTCATTGTTTTAGCACTTTATGGTCAAGTTTCTTTTACTGTTAAAGATTTCTATTGATTTATGCTTGCAGTAGGAAAAATTTTGTATCCAAAAGTAATAAAATCAGAGTGATCAAGCCACACCTGATGTGTAAAAGGTAGTAGCTCAACTGATCGTGTAGATTTTTTCAGTGAAGTATCCGATATCCTTCAAAGTGTGAGGAAAAAATCCCACAGCCTGATCAGCTATAGTAACATCCTTTGCCCCACCCTAAATGCAGCTCAACAGGCAGAAAATAAGCCAAGTACAGTGGGGTGCAGCGGGTACAAAACACTAGTCTCTGACACATGGCTCTAAGAGGCTCTTAACTGCATCAGGGACTGAGAAAAAACACCCCTCTGTTAGAAAACGTACAGGAATAAAAGGAAGGTGTCTGGGGAGAGCAAACAGAGCCATCACTTATCTGATGACAGCACCCCAGCAGGAGCTTGCAGATAGATGCTAATGCCCAGTGAGAGACCCAGCATGGTATGTGCATTCTGCAGCGTGCTGTCAAGGTGGCTTCACTCACCCCAGTGCCTGTTCTCTGCTGCTCATTCAGCAGGGGCCAGCAAGAGTGACAGGTGGGAGTCAAAACGAGCTGTTTTCAGACTGGGATTGATGTGACAATGGGAACTTCTTTTCATAGAAGAAAACTGAAAAAGTAGAGACTCTGGCAGTAGGTTTAAATGCGTTGTTTTGGATCTGCACCTGTTCTGACCCAATACATCACTGATTTGACTTCCCTTAAACCTGTTTTACCAACCCAACACCTGCAGTGTTCAAACCTCTGTACCCTTTGATTCCCACAAAGTATTACAGTTCAGAAAAATACATCCCACAGAAAAACACTCCCACTTTTTTTGACTGCTTAGCAAGCATCTGAGCCTAGCCCCTTACATGTACATATGGTTTTGCCGGTGTGGATGGATGGAGTCCCACCAACATCTCTTAAGGGTCCAGGCTGTCCCACTCTTCCTTGGTAGAGCAACAACACATAACAGCATTCACACACAGTTTTCATGAGAGCTTAGCATTCCTCCTAGACATTGCTAAGGCCTCAGTCTAGAAAAAACATTTGGTTGAAAACCATATTAAATACAGCTTGTTCAGCTGCTCCTGCAGCCAGGACCAGCAGCCTCCCCCAGAGCAAACAGCAAGTGGTCATCAACCATCCTGGCATGAATCAGCAAAACTCGTTAAATCAACAGAACTCAGGAATAAAACCTGTAATTCTGCAATTACCTAATGAAAAGTTGCTTTGCTGTACATATTTTATTTCTGTGTGTGTCTGAGTGTATTACGTAAAGGTTGCATCTAGCGAAGGTACTATTAAAATGAGCCTTTTAAATGGGAATAAACTGAAGCAGAATGGGAAATTTCTTCTCAGAATTTCCTTCCGACCTTACAAGGTTATTTCAATATTGGTGAACTCTTCATCAATCCAAACTCATTTAAAACATAGACTCATAATTTAAGAAAAGGCTGAAATACACACACAAATGAGTTACCAAAGCTTACACTGCATATGCCTCACATTCTCAAATGTATTTTGATAGCTGGTGCTGCAACCAATGATAGGAAGCATAAGGAAGAGTTATCACAAGTAATGGTTAGAGATTCTCTTGGTTTAAAAGACAAGAAAATAACCAAGTCAAACAACTATCTAGTCACCTAAGCTCAAAATTCAAATGTTTCTTGGAAACAAAGGTGCTGTATTAAAAAAAAGGGCATCTGCCTAAAGAGGACTGCAAAATCTGGCTCAATGGAAGTGTAAACCCAGGGCTGCAGACATGCAGTACAAAATCCGCAAGCTTGCCATGCTTGTAGTCAGTGCCTAACTGAAACCGCACACAGCTTAGTGGCAATATTGCTTATTTGCAATAACAGAAATTCATGCAGCAATGCACAAAAAAAGGGAAAAAGCTGTGCACAGATCATGTGACTTGCTTGAACGGACTGTTCAGAATCTGAACATTCAGATGATCACTCTTTCATTTGTCTTATTTCAAAATCTATTTCTAAAAGTTTAATGTGAGATGAATAGCTAGTAGGAAATAGAGTCTGAGTTTTCAGCAAACACTGTTCTTTCATCACTAAGCTAAATACAGCTGAAGTGTATTAGTTCCAGGAGGAAAATGTTATCCTCCCCTCACACTCTGCTAGTGGGACTCCTCCCAATTCAAGATGCTTTTCTGCTGATGCTCAATGTGCAAAGGTGCATAGAAAATACTTGACAACACCCTGAAACCTTGGGGCTAGAACAACTACTCTTTAGCTTATGCACTGTTTCTAGCTCACCGATAAGGACAAATTGGGCTATTTTATACTATTGTGCTCCACTTACCAAGTGCTTTACTATCAAAGTTGTGATGGTGCTTCCTTCTTGGCTGGTAAATAAAGTTCAGGTTCAAGGATGTTGTCTCAAAGATCTTCTGCATACCAGGACTCCTCGAACTCTTTAATCCTACACCCAGGTGCCACCTGTGGCTCTGGAGCACTATGCTTATCTCAGGTGGCATTCCAAGGGCACAGGTTCACACAAAAACACTACAGGTAGGAAACCTCAAAAAGGGACCTAACCTTGGTGTCCAAGAGCCCAGTCTGAAAGAAATATCCAACCTCTTATGCATACCATGGAAAAGTACGTGCTGCATTCATTGTCACAACTGTTAAACTGAAGACGCCAGTTATTTAATGTCTAGAAAGGACTACGAAAAAAACGTTTTGAAAAAGCTGGAAGCTATTCTGCTGTCGGAACACCTGCTACCATAAATGTTCCCCTTCATAAGATAGTGTTTGCTGATTTATACAGAACTACAGGCCTTTTTTTCTGTATAAAAATGAACACTTTATATCAGTTTTTCTTATTTGTGATTGAGAGAAGTTTCAAGCTTCTGCTTCAAGTTCAAGTTGCAAATGCAGCGCTGCTCCAGTGCTTCCTTCCTTATGTTTCTGACACATAAAACAGGAAAATAAAAATTCAACTACATTCAGCAGCCAGAGCAACATTTTAAATGTAAGCTGTCTCCTTCACTGCAGCACAGACATGGACAGTAATTACCTTTGCACTTCTCAGAGTAATTGCAAAGAGTTTTTATTTCATCGCAACTGTAAGATAAGGTAACTAAAATCAGAAGTGTCTGCAAAGACATGGATATTTCGCCTTTGTAATCTCCTATTTGAATGCTAAATTTTTCTACCACTGTCCCAAACCTAGAAAACACTCCCATAGAGCCAAATGTCCAACTTTTTACACATTGAAAATACAAGTCAGTGAGGTACTCAACCCAATGCAAGCATGTGTTTTTGTGCTCTTGTAAACCAAGGTCTTGTGGAGATATTTCACAAATCTAAGTGCAGAATGAGCTGGTCAGTAGCAGTGGAAAATGCTACCCAAATCTGGGCAGTGACCTAATCCTAAAAAATCCTGGGGTAAGGAAAAGTGAAAATGAAAGAAAAATAAAGAGAAGAAAAAATTTAATAGAATGAAAGGAGAAAGAAAAGACAGAATAAAAGCAACTGTCCCACAGAAATCAATAGGAATAAGGCATTGTCTAACTCCTGTACTTTTTCACTTGTCTTCTTCCAGAACAAAAGACCTGTTTTAAAACATGCTTTGCATGCACAGGGATTAGTAACAATGTCTTACACATCTTTTCCTCTCATTGATCTTGAAGAAAAAAGAAGAGAAAAAAAAATCTTTTAAAATTACAGACTATGAAATCCCTCTCCTACTTAAAATGTGTTATCTAAAACACACAACTTGGTGATCTAGAGGAGCTCCCTCAAAATATTTTTTGCCATTTGTTGCTTGATTATCTTTTTCTCCCTTTTTTCAGTTTCAGCTGGAAAGGCAGCAGCTGTGCTTGGTTAGAAGTAAAACGATTTTGCTTACAACCATTTTAAACTGCAAGTAAGTTGACTAATGGTGTTTTGCCATTCAGAAAATGTCAACCCATTAGTGTATGTAAGACTCTGTAAGGCAGTATGTACCAATGTCAGAGACTTCCCGAGAACAGTGCATCATTCATAAAACCCAAGAAAGTGTAAATCAGTGGTCTGCTAACTTATCTCTCCTCCCTGGTCTAACAGGCAGTCATATTTGCAGAACAAAGTTAATGAAACAGATTGAAATACTAACTGAGCTAATACATGAACTGGCAAAGCCTCTATAAAGCTGAAGTTACAAATGAAGTGTGGATGATAAGCTGCATGTATTGTAAGACCACCTCAGATTTGTGCTTTGGAATTTATTCACCATCTTTGCTAAAGATACCTGTTTCTGGTGTTGAAAACTTGGCTGCAGTTTTTTATGTGGTGCTCTTCTGTAAGAACTGTTACCTTCCTGTAAAATTTTTGTATTAATAATACACCTTGATCTCTGGAGGGGTGATGGAACAGCTAGTTCTTGGCACCACCTCAAAGCAAGTTAAAGAAAAGAGCGTTATCAGGAGTAGTCCATATGGATTCATCCAAGGGGAAGTCCTGCCTGACCAGTGTGATAATCTTTTATAATGACACAGGTGAGAGGAGGGCAGTGGACACAGTCTATCTCAACTTCAGCCAAGGCTTTTAACAGTCTCCCATGGTATCCTCACAGCCAAACTTAAGAGGGGTGGATTGAATGATTGGACAGTGAGATGGATTGGCAACTGGTTAAAGGACAGAACTCCAAAAGCTGTAGTCAGTGAGGCAGACTCAAGCTGAAAGTCTGCATCTAGTGGTGCTCCTCAGGGATCGGTACTGGGCCCAGTTCTAGTCAATATATTAATCAGTGACCTGGACTAGGGGACAGAGGGTACCCTCAGCAAGTTTGCTAACAACACAAACCTGGATAACATGCCTGAGGACAGTGATGCCATCCAGTGTGCCATGAACAGGCTGGAGAGTTGGGTGGACAGAAACTTCATGAGGTTCAACAAGAGCAGGTGTAGAGTGTGGTAGTTTGAAAGAGTAATGTCACGTATCAGTAGAGGTTGGGTATTAACCTGCTGAAGAGCAGTACTGGGGAAAACAACCTGAGAATCCTAATGGACCACAAGCTGAACATAAGCCACCAAAGTGTCCTTGTGGATAAGAAGGCCAATGGTCTCTTGGGGTCAAGGGAGACTATCCTCCTACTCTGCCCTGGTGACCCCACACAGGAAATACTGCATGCAATTCTGGGCTCCCCATCTTAAGAAGAAGGAAATACTTGAGAGAGTCCAGCACAAAGCCACTAAGATTATCAGGAGGCTGAAGCATTTGACTTATAAGAGAAGCTGAGAGACCTGGGCTTGTTTAGGCTGGAGAGGAGCAGACTGAAGAGAGTGCTCAGAGGGCCCTTCTAAACCCATTCTGTGATTCTGTGAAGACCACAAGTCTTCATATACATCTTCAATAAAATTAGTTAAGGGCTTGCTGCAGGAGTTATAAGTTGTTTTGAGGTGTTTTACAGTCTGCATTATAAAGCAAGATTAGATGATCCTAATGTTCCCTCCTGGACCTAAAATCTATGACATGCCCTCTTAGAAAGAATGCAAATCTCTGAGCATGGTTACCACTCCACTTGCAGATAGGTCAGGAGAAAAATTATCTGTTTGTTTAAAACTTTCAATAAAACTGTCTTTAGCACTCACCCTGTAGAAACATGTCATCAGGCTTCATACAGAGTTGTCAGGAATTGTACAGTTGTCAGTTCAGGCCAACAATCAACAGAGAAATACATATGCAACAGCACTTGCAGCATGGGCAGCGAGGACTTTGGGTGAAGGGACCACCCTCTTTAATACACAGGATCCATCACTCAAAGCTTACTGGCTGACTCAGTACCCACACATGACAATAAAAAGGCAAAAAGCCCTTAAACTCTTCAAAGATTGTGAAAAGCACCTGAAGAAAAACATTGTGGGAGTGTAAACACCACCTAGCAGCCTTAGAATATGATGTTGTCTGTGGATGGAGAAAGGAAAAGCATCCATCTCCTGCAAGAACATGCCTAATGAAATAGAAGACGTTTTTAAAAAGCCTGTTGAATAGGTGTGGTCCTGCTCACATGTTCAAATTTCTCACAAAAATACTGGTGCCTTTTTCACCCACTAGCTCCCTGATACGGAAAAGCACTTCTTCAGAGTCTGGAAAATGCTGTTTGATCTCAGTAAATTACATCTCGCTGCTTGTCGGTTTCTGATTGATGGTGTAACTTAGGGAACAATATCTATGTGTGGAATATTGTATGGAGAAGCAGTCAGGGATTATTGAAAACACAGTATTTATGCAGTTTAAAAATCAGTGGCACATTACACACAACTTTTTTCTAGAGAGATGAAAAATTATCGAAGTGCATTTGAGAACAAAGGGTGTAAGGTCTTTTGTCTATTTGTAAGAACACTCAACTGTAAGACTTCTTAGTGAGTTAGTAGTGATGGATGCAAGAAAAAGCGTCAACTGCAGTTGAGCATAAAGCCAACTCCTTCTCCAACCAATGGGCAGAAAGGCAGACGTCATTGTTCAGTGGTGGTCACACAAGAGGGAAGAAAACAAAACTGAAGAAAAGAGAAGGAAAATGAACCAAGGATCACTGATTTTTCTAAGCCATTTAAAACTACTGGAGAAGGAGGAAAAGTCTAAGGTTTCATCACACCATGTGCTGTTTCTTCATCTATCTGACACATCACAGTTAGTTGGAAGACTTTCAGAAAACTGCCACTCTGAAAGAGCAGCAACCTCCTCAATATAAATCATTCAGAACCTACTGAATTCTAAGGCCCAGTGCTGATTCACACGAGCCATCAGTATGACCTTATATACACCTCACCTTCCAAAACTTCATTTGAGTCCTAAAGGTCCTGTCATGATGCAGCCTACCATACTTTTTACCTCAACACAAATGCAACAGGCACCAGAACACTAGCCACAGAAAGGCCACAACTGAAAACAGTTATGGATCCTGTGTAAACATATACCTTGTATATGTGATGGAAGGGTAAGATTAATTTCAATTTTAAAGTGCATCAGAGAAGTAAATGAGGGTGGATACTGTTGCCACTTGTGTGTCTCTGTGTGAAAAAGAAAAAGCACCACAGAGAAATTTGCCAGGTGTAAGGTAAATTAAAGTAAGCATTTCCCACAGATCACACAAAATTAAACTGCAAATTCACTGACTGCTACAGAGAAGCAGGTTATGAAAAGTTGGCTCAGTTCAGGAAGTGCAGCTCTGCTGCTGTTAAATAAAGCAACAATTCAGAGCTAAACAACAGCTCAGGACATCTTTTAATACTGTAGAAGTATGAGGTTTTCTGATGCATCACCTGTTTGTGTTCTTGTTTCTTTAGAGAAGTTACTGAACTGTTTCAGGATGAGGGGAGCAGCTTGGTCTACCCCTGTTCAACCATGTTTTCATGCCTGTGTTTGCACTCCTAGTGGCTAACAGAGCAAGCAAACAAGAAGGGAAACACTGTCAAAACCATATTCACCATTGATTTCCCAGATATTACTGTGGATTGCAGTGATCCTTAGGGCAGCCAAGAAACACTGAATATGAAAAGGCAATTTTTTCTGCATCAGCTTTAAATTAACAGTGATGAGTTTGAAAGCAAGTCTGCATAGGGCTTCATTACTCGGTTGGGGTGCAGGACTAGTTCCCATATATGGTTCAGAAAGAACAGGACAGTAAAGGCTCAGTGGGAGTTCTGTGAAAAAAAATACATTTCTGAAAAGAAAATTAAGGAAAGATAATTCTGCAGTTGGGGAAAAGAAAGCTATTTGTTCCTGTGAGGGAGGTAAGTGGTGAGTACTGAAGATGGCACCTTGTGACTCTTTGCACAATTTGCAGACATTCACAGGAGCAGAAAGATATAGCTAAATGAACTCCTGAACCAGAAGACTTCTGAAGTATAAGCTTGCACTACTATGCAGTAACAGCTCTACGTTGCCACTGTACTGCAAGCCTTCCAGAAAGCAGCCACCATCTTGTAAACACCTACTTTTTGACGCCAAGGTTCCCTCCCAGCAGCAACTCAAACCTCCAGGGTGCCTGCCCCAAGGTAAGGTGGTCCCAGAAGCCATGGTGAGTGCACTTACCTCTTGCTTTCAACTCTGAGCAGGAGGGGATGTCCTCAGAGGTCAGGTTTTGGGGGAGGCATGTCGAAGTGCCAACCCCCTGTCCTAGGTAGGAAGCTGGTGGGTAGTAGGAGCACATGTGGTACTGGGGGCTGATGGTGTGGTGGCTCTCCATGCCCTTCACCTGTGAGAGAGACAATCACAACAGTACCCTGTGAAAGCTGGGCCCCAGCACCATGCAGGCAGCCTGCTGCCACCACCCATGGCTTTCAAGGAAGTTAAAGGGTTGTGTGGATGGGAAGTAAAATCCAGACATGCTGGCCTTGAGTTTCTCTTTTAGTTGGTTCACAGTGTGCCCACACCACTTAGCTATAGGTGAGCCGGCATGGCACAGGACCTAGCAGCAGCAATGTACCCATGGATGGTTTACCTTACCTCGGGTGAAGCTACAACTGCAAGTTGCTTCCACACACGTCCCCTGAGTACAGCAGGGACACCACTACGGGAAGATTTCCAGACCCGTTCAACTACACATACCCAATGTCCTATCTAGAGTCTAGTCTCTGGCCCATGCCAGCAGACCTCTGGAGTCCCTGGCACATCCCCCCTAAGCAGCCAGAATGCAGTCACCCTTTGTTTTCCAGGAATCTCCTTAGTAATCCAATATCCAATTTAGTCTCCCTAGCTGGACATATGGCCTGAGCCACATAAAACCCTGCTGGTGCTCTGAGACAGAGGGCAACATCCAACTTTCCATGTGGAACTAGGTGTGCAGTGAGATTAATCCCCAAGAGGCAGTGGTGGTTTGTTAACAGGGAGTAAAGTGCCCTCTACCCATCTTTTCTAGCAGCACAGTCACAATTATCTGCACGTGTACTGAGGCACCGGCATACTTTTAGTTTGTGAAAGAGGTTTTGTATTATAAATTAAAGCAATACTTACAAGGTGATTTTTCTACCCTCTGCACCCTATGCATGCAAAAAAAAGTTCAACATGCACTTACGTTTCATCCACGACAAGTAGCAATTTGCTCTTAAAATTTGTAATCTGTCATCCTGAGTTAGCTGAGTATGTCACTACAGGGAAGCTGGACTAGATGACCTTTAAAGGTCCCTTCCAACCCAATCTGTTCTATCCTCAGGAAGCCTGAACTAACAAGAGCCAGTGACGTCCCCTCTGGTGTTTTCAACACGGGTAGTCTCCTACTAGAAACAGACACCAGTCCTTTCCACAGACTCCATCCATAAAACCCAGGATGCCTTTGCCCTGAAATTATGGAACAGAAATACAAACAGCCCAAAAGTTTAGTCTGAAGGCCATTCTGAATCTGAACATCTGCAAAGCTCAAAGCTCTACTTACTCAAGAAGTACTGGGTAAAAATGTTAGCAGACTCCTCTCTGTCTGCCATTTTGCACACAACATCTTCTCTCCCTGGGTGTGGACAGCTGTGGGCAGCCTTCTGTCCACATGTCTCCACCTTTCATGCATACAACTGAGACAAGGTCACCTGCAGGAGACAGCGCTATTTCAGCTGTAACAACATGGACAGATAGCTCCCTGGCACTGAAATGATTGTGTATTTTCTCTCCCTGCAGAGTGGATGCAGTTTCCTTTCAAACCTTTTTTAAAGGGTTTCCTCTATTTTCTTGAGAAAACAACTTGATGAAAATCTCCGTATGCAATGAATTATTACCACTATTATTATTAGTGTGTGGTAGCTGGCTAGCCAGAGACATGTTTTATAATCTTATTACCCACCCCAAGTCTGTGAACCGCAGTTTGACCAACAGCCAGCAGCTTGGCTTTGCAAAGAATATGCTGTGTATAATCAGAGAATATCTAAAAGGTTTTGGCTTTTTTTATTAAACTGCTTAGAATATCCACTACAGTAGATCTGAATCATGTTTCTTTTTTATAGTGCTTAGACATCTTTATTTACAGGAACAAAAAAAACCCCAAACAGTTGCAAAAATTCTTGACCTTAGCTATGCCTTAAAAAAGGGGCTTAGGAGATCATTACACCTCATGAAAAGGGACATTTACTCTGTATTAACTCCTGCAGCGCTGGAGAGTCCTTGCACAGTTTTAAGTGCCAGATACAGAGATAAAACAGTCCTAGGGAGGCTCTGGAATATTCACATTATTTCCAGTTCAGAGCATTTCAGCCTTCCAAACACTGCGGCCAGGTATCGGGGGGTTTAGGGTCCAACAGCACGTCCATTGTGTCCTATCCCAGCTGCAAGATTAATTCACCAAGTACCTCACTCACTTCAGTGGGAAACACATCATCAGAGAAGCATATTTGGCCTATTTGACATGTACTGGTTCCCCTAAATTGTACAACACAGCATGTATACTCAGTGCTCTTTATTTTTAAAGCTACTGCAAGCAACAGTAAGATGCTTATAACTCATGAACAAATACATATGGCCTGATCACAAGACCATGCCCATACTGGAAATTTCTTCCCTGTTCTCCTGTAAAATCAGTATGAGGAATCAAGACACAAGTACAGCTCATCCACAAACAGACAAACTGAAAGCAGGATTTGTCCATCACTGAGCACAACAGTGACTCCAGCAGTACCCAGCAGTGAGTATGTAGCAAAAGCCAGAGAAGCACTACTAAAATATTCTTGCATCTGTTAAAAAAACATTCTCAACAGCCAGTGGAAGAGCAATTCCAGGTCCAGCTCCCCCTTCCAAGCTCCTCATATAATCTCCATAACCTCTCCATTTGCAGTAACAGAATTCACCGGTTGGTTTCTGGCATAAGGTGAGAAGGCATCTGCCAGGCATAAAAGTGGATATCCATATGTTAGAAATCTCTGCTCTTTCACTTGTGACCCATGTAACCACAGGCAAGTTATTTAACACTTCCCTGCCTTGGTTTCCTCAGCTGAAAACCAGGCTTCCTATGGAGTCTCCTTCCCATCTTGCAATGCCATTGCCCATAATTTGAGTCATAGAATCCCAGAATGGCTAGGGTTGGAAAAGAAGTTAAAGGTCATCTAGTTCCAACTCCTCTACATAGGCAAGGACATCTTCCACTCCCTAACACTCTCTAACAACTCTGAACTACAGAATCACAGAATGTTAGAGGTTGAAAGTGACCTCTGGAAATCATCTAGTTCAACCCCTGCCAAAAGCAGGATCACTCGGGAACATGTCCAGGCAGGTTTTGAAAGTATCCAAAGGGGATTCTACAACTTCTTTGGGCAGCCTGTTCCAGCGATCTGTCATGCTCACAGTAAAGCAGATTTTCCTGATGTTGAGGTAGAACCTCCTGTGTTCTAACTTGTACCCATTGCCAATTGACTTAATATGTGGCACCACCGATCCTACTCTTCACATATTAACAGACATTAGCAAGATGTCCTCTCAGCCTTCTTGTATCCAGACTGAACAGTCAGCCTTCCGTGCCAGGAGAGGTGTTCAGCCCTCCACTGGACTGTCTCCAGCAGTTCCTTGTCTCTTTTGAACTTCTGCACTCATGCTGCCCAGGTTGGCTTTGTTTCATTCCTCAAATCTGTTAAGGATATTTCCTAGCACAAGGAAAAAAATGAGTCTATGATACCCTGCCTTGACTAACTTTGATTCTAGCACAGGAAATACAAGAGACATCTATATCTGTCCCTCCTTGATAGACAAACTTAATTAACCTTTGCTATTCTGTTCCAACCTATTCTTTCAGACAAAGGCAGTGACCCATAAACAATATGTTACCATCAGAATCTCAACTGCAGTGACACCTAGAGATATAGCCCTATCAGCAGTATCGGAAAATAAACTGCTTAGATTAGCTCCTCCAAGAAATATGGCTTGCATTCATGTCACACATGAGCTGTCAGAAACATTAGGATACTTTAAGCATAAATCTGTAGTGTGAAGGGTACGTACTGAATACAGTACATAATACACTGCTTACACATACAATTAGGATTGTGTTGGGTGATTCACACAATGTGTACATATTTACACACACATTTGTATTTTACACATGTTACACCTACTTCGAGGGTGTGAGACTCCATATTCACAGAATCACAGAACATTAGGGATTGGAAGGGACCTCAAAAGATCATCCAGTCCAATCCTCCTGCCACAGCAGGATCACCTCAATCAAGTCACCCAAGAACATGTCCAGGCAGGTTCTAAATGTCTCCAGAGAAGGAGACTCCACAACCCCCTGAGCAGCCTGTTGCAGGGCTCTGTCACCCTCACTGGGAAGAAGTGATATTTATATGGAACCTCCTGTGTTCCAGCTTACACCCACTGCACCTCATCCTATCCCTAGATGACATCGAGAAGAGTCTAGTTCCATTCTCTTGACACCCACACTTCACATACTTATAAACATTAATGAGGTCACCCCTCAGTCTCCTTTTCTCCAAGCTAAAGAGACCCAGCTCCCTCAGTCTGTCCTCATAAGGGAGATGTTCCACTCCCTTCATCATCTTTGTGGCTCTGCGCTAGACTCTCTCCAGCAGTTCTGTGTCCTTCCTGAACTGAGGGGAGGGGCCCAGAACTGGACATGATATTCCAGATGCAGTCACAGCAGGGACAGGAGGAAGAGAACCTCTCTCAATTCCACTAAGAAGGTTGGGCTTACTGCAGAAAAAACTGCATCACAACCCTGAAACAGGTTGTGGGAGCTGAAAACAGCCATTTCTTTCCCTAGCCAGTAGCTACTCCCAAGTTCAAACTGCTAGGTGCCTATCACTGTCACACTTTTCTGGATGTAGTAAAATACACTTTAATGCATTTGCTAATTTTTAAGAAAACCTTAAAAACATTTTCCTGCCTCAGAAATGACAAATATTTTACTTTGTAATGATAAAAATAATACAAAATGAAATAAATTTTCTCAGTCTGTATCGCACCCATACTTATTTCAAGTTTTTGCTCTAAACTAGTTTGAGGTTTTGAAAGTAAGAATACTGGTTCTCCAAGCTACATTAAAGAAAAAAATATGAAAAAAATAAGGAAGGAAGGATTTAAATTTGACATTCTGAAATTTATCAAAAGCCTCCTGGCCAGCCTTATCTTTCTTCAGAGCAGAATCCCTGGCGTTTCCAAAGCAGAAACACCACAAAATGCAGCTGCCCGTTCTCATTGGGGCACACTCTGCAGGGTGCAGCTTTTTAGAGGTCTGGCTATACAAACTATAAAAGTTTGAACTTGAAGAGTATCCCTGTACTCTGCACTCATGAGACCATACCTTGAGTACTGTGTCCAGTTTTGGGCCCTGCAGTAATAGAATGTTGAGATGCTCGCCTCGGTCCAGCAATGAGGCTGGTGAGAGGTCTAGAAAACAGGTCCTATGAAGTGCATCTGAGGGAACTGGGGTTATTTAGTCTAGAGCAGAGGAAGCTGAGGAGACCTTACTGCTCTCTACAAGTACCTAAAAGGAGTTACTTGTAGCCAGGCTGGTGCTTGCTGGTCTCTCCTTCCAAATTACTAATGATGGGATGAGGGGAAATAGCCTCAAGTTGTGTGAGGGGAGGTTAAATTTGTTAGGAAGAAGTTGTTTACTGATAGAGTGGTTGGGTACTGGAACAGGCTGCCCAGGGAGGTGTTTAAAAAAACTAGTAGGCCATGGTCTAGGGGTTAGGGAAATGTTGGAATAGGACTGGACTTGATGATCCTGGAAGTCATTTCCAGCCACATGATTCCATGGTAACAGTTTTTGAGGAGGATGCCAACTCATAAGGAGTCACAATTATTCTTGTGCTGTGGGTCACACTCCAGCAATTTCATTGCCATTTTGGAGAATCAAAAATTATTAGATTTGGACATGTCCATCTAGGTTTTAGACAAGACTGCACTCACCCTATCATTTTCCAGTTCCTGTCCCTAAGTGAGACTGGTTTTTCAGAAGCATCAATTTCCACTATGTACCAACATGCTCTGACTTAAGGTGCTAATGTTGGCAAACTAATTCAACTGTTAATTTTGTTTGAATGCACATGAATTCCTGTTATAATGAACAATTAGAAGAAATTTAAGGGAGAGTCCAGACGCTCACAGAGAACTGGAGTGAAAGGAGATGCACAATAAGCTCTACATGCCACACTGTCTTTTCTTCTGGTGCAACACCAGACATATCTGGGTATCTGCCATTGAGGTGGCAAAAGCAGACGGAAGGGATGTCAACTAGAACTATCTCTGTATTATGCTTATCAAATCATGACAGATACAGTTTCAAGGATAATTATATATGAATGAACAAAACCCACACACAAATATCTAAAAAATTTGTACCTCTATGAATTCACTCAAGTAGGTGAGCCTCTGCAAAGAACAAAGACTAATGAAATCTGACATGAATCTACATTAAAGATTCAGTGATTCGGTTTATTTGCCAAGGCTCAATGATGCATTAACTCCCATCCCACACACACTCACATGTTTCCTCCCTAGCTTTTCAACCCTGCTTCCTAAATTCTGAAACAGCAGACAGATAATCTGCTCAAGGCCTTGTCTACATCCAGAAGTTAAATATGCAATTCTCCTTGTGTTGTTACAGTTATTCCAGGACAAGCAAGCCTCCACTAATAGAGCCTGGAAAATACAGGGATCTTGTCTGCCTACACTGCTTAATCCAGGCCTCTTTCTAGTGAGCAGTGGATGGCTTACAACAACAAAAAACACTTGTGTGAACCCACAGCTTAGCAAGCCATCCCCATTTGGTCACAGTAGGCATTGCACAGCCATCATTTCGTTAATAAAGTAAAAAACTTGGTCAAAATGGCTATGGCACTACCAGTCACATAAGCAGACTCACTTGTAGTAAAAGACTGATGAAGAAAACCTGTGCACATAAAGAACCTAACCAGTTACTACAGGCAGTCCAGCAAAAATCCATGTGTACATACAGCTACGTTATTCCATTGGAGAGAATAAACCTGTGTAGCTCTGCCAACAAATTCCCCTGAAGGTGTTACTTCAGAAGAAATAACTTTTTATCTGACTTGTCAGCATAACCCAATCAACCAAAATGAAAGACTACAGAAGCCCTGGCATAAAATCTGATGCCCAGCTTGCCTCAATTAATTGTCCCCCAGGTCTGACAATCAAATTCAGCATCTAGCAAGGATGCCACCAACTAACCCAAATGAAAAGATGTACGTACATGTATTTAAAAGTGATTGTGGGAAAAAAAATCAACACACTGAAAGAAGAAAGCTCTCAATGTTTTGGCTCACACAGCAAAAAGAAAAGAGACAGCTTTTTTCATCATATAGCAGTACTCATGGTGAAAAAGAATAGTACTAAATGCAGACTGGTGTAAAGTCATGATTCTAAAATTCATGGACCCGCCAGCTGTTGCCCCAGAAAGCCTCTGAATTTTCAAGTCTTTTCCATGAAAAAAAGCATCAAATGATAGAAAAGCCACACTGAAGTTGATGCAGACTGATACAGTAAACGTAACTGCTCTGGTCTGAGTTCCATTTCCTTCATACTACAAGTTAAAATGCCCTTTCAGAGTTGGTCCCAGAGCTAGTACTGTGGGCAAAGAGGACAGCCCATCCGTTCTTTTCAGAAAGGAGTAGTTTCATGACAAAGCCTTTACATAAGAGACCTGCCCTCTCCTGCCTTTGGACAACGGACATGAGTGTATGCAGACCGTGAGGACGTAGCCTCCTGAGCTCAACCTTGGGCAGAAAAGCACCACTTCAGCCCGAGACAAAAGAGCCTCGTCACCGAAACAGCTCCACTTACTTTGCCAAGTTTCTGAGTGATAGTGAGTTGGAGACTATAACTATCAAGTCCCGGAGCGAGAGGTACTGGTTGGCTTTATACCCTAACTAATGAAGTAGCCAGAGCTCTTGTGCACAGCCTGTAACCAGAGCCACTCAAGTTGAAATGACAAGCCCTGAGCTGACACTGACAGAACATACCATTAGCAACACCCAATGTCACATTTAACTGACCAACACCAACCCACCACAGCATCCCTTGTGTCACTTCAGTACCATGGATGTGAAAGACGGAAGAACAGGTTCCTGAAGAACAGACCCTCTCAGATATAATACCTGAAGCTCCCAGCTGGATGTTTTTCCTCAAAACAGCACATAATCTATTATGACATAACTCAGAAGAAAAAAAATCAAGTGGGCACCCTTTATCTATGCTCGTGGATACGTATCACTGCTTTCATTGTGCTGCATCATAACCATTGATTTTGGCTAACTTTAATAATGTGGCTCCTAATCACAGAATCACAGAATCATTAGGGATTGGAAGGGACCTCGAAAGATCATCCAGTCCAATGCCCCTGACACAGCATGATCACCCAGACCAAGTTGCACAGGAACACATCCAGGTGGGTTTTAAACTTCTCCAGTGAAGGAGACTCCACAACTCCCCTGGGCAGCCTGTTCCAGTGCTCCATCACCCTCATTGTGAAGTTCCTTCTGATATTCTTATGGAACCTCCTATGTTCCAGCTTACAACCATTGCCCCTCGTCCCATCACTAGATGACATTGAGAAAAGCCTGGCTCCATCCTTCTGACACCTACCCCTCAAGTATTTATAGACATTAATGAGGTCACACCTCAGTCTCCTCTTCTCCAAGACAAAGACACCCAGCTCCCTCAGCCTTTCCTCATAAGGGAGATGTTCCACTCCCTTCATCATNGCCCAAATGCATCACAGCCTGGAATCTGGTTCTGTTTTTTCACCTGCCATGAAACCAGTAAACAGGAGGTCAGAATCAAGGCCAAGAAACAGCTTGTTGCCCACCTCACTCTTCTGTGTACACATCTGTCACATCATACCTGCCACTGTTTTCCAGTCTGGCTGGGCACATATGTTGCTGGGAGGCTTCGAAGGCTGTTTTTCATGGCCGACCCTACAATTGTACTCCCCATTTCACTTGAAGAAGGCTCATTGGCGATTGCCATTTGGTACTGGGAGTAGCTGTACAAATTGTTATAGTAAGGATACAAGGGTGGCTGATAGAAACTGCTGTAGTAGGTGGGCTCCACAACCAAATCAGACGTGCTCTCCAGCTGCCCTCTGCTGGAGATGGAAGGGATGTCCTGAATGAGCATCCGTCCCTCTGGAAAAGAAAAAACATCATTAGGAAACAAGAGAGTCCATGAGTACTTTAACTTTCTGATGAGCTACTCCTTCTCCAGAAGGCTGGACAGTGCGTAGTAAATAGTAACATGTGAAACCTGGAGCTGGAAGGGAAACAGATGGATATTTGGTAAAAACTCTGGTGAACTGGCATCCATGCAAAGCCTGAGACTACCACCTACACACATCAGACTGCAAGCGTGTAAGGCAAAACCAACTGCAGGTTAAGATAACAATGTTATCTTATTCTGAGTCCTCAAGCCGCATTAGTTGATCCGATGATGATTTACACCATCTAAGGATGCAGTGCCCAACTTCAAATTGTAAGTGTGCCCAATCTCTTTTAGATCCCTGAAGCAGAAAAGCTCCAGTTACTGGTTGGCTTCACTCTTCTACAGGTGAGAAGACACTTTCTGAACATGTCTCTAGAAGAGTAAACAGCTACAAGGCCAATGGAAGCCACAGTAAGGAGAGCAGTGGGTGATCAGCCAAGGTGTCTCAGGTACTCTACCTCAGACCGGTGAGGCTCTCAATCCTTGTCCAGCCTGCACTGCGAAGTCGCTCAAGATTAGAGGCCAGCTGCGCTCCCCACAGGATGTCCCCACAAAGTTCTACCTTTCCTCTGTTTTAAGTTCTGTTTTCCTCACTTTGGTATCAAACACTGCCTAGAAAAATTTGCAAGGATGAAAAAGGAAGGCTCTTGTTGGTATTGTTTCACAGCCAAGTCTTCGCTATACGCTGCATTAGCTACTCAGCCATGCCAGAAACAGCAGAAAATTGCCCCAGCCTTAGAGAAGTCTAACCATACGATGAGAATAAATTTATTTATTAAACAAGGAGCAACTTGAAATCCCAATACCCCTACAGCTCTGCTTCTAGCTGTCATCTCTGCTCTGCACCAACCCTTAAGAGTGTCTGCAGCATAACCATCCCTTTTGCAGAGCTCCTGCCCTTTCTATGACATTGTCTACCATAAAGGAGAAAAGGATGTGGCTTAAAGCACAGAGATGAGGTCTCAAGGGCTATCAGTATGGGGCTGAACTGGACAATATACACATGAAATAACAGTTCTGAGAGAGACATCATGCAGGCACTGCCTTGCTTGTTTCGTATCTGTCTCTTTGTACAACTACCCTGGATACTTACCTGAAAAATTAATATGGTTGATTTACCAGCCTCTCAGAGCCACAGTAACAACCTCCACTGTCTCTGTATTATCTGCACACTAGATTAAATGACTGGTTTTACTAATTACTGCACTTACTGTAATGAAATTATAAAATAAATTACTGTAAATTTACCATTTACAAGGCAATTCTGTTTCACTTCCTAATCTGTTATGGCATTCCTTGCATTCATGGATATTGAACACTTCTTGAATTCATGGACACTGAACATTGAACAGTTTTTTCTGGAAGAGATCTTCAAGATAATCAAGTCCAACCTTTTCCTAGTCCTACCATCACCATTAAACCATGACCCCCAACACAACATCTACCCTTCTCTTCATCACCTCCAGGGATGGTGACTCAACTCCCTTCCTTGACAGGCTGTTCTAATGTCGTGTCACTAAATTATACAGTGTCCTCACTCAGCTCCTGATGACATTTTGTTGACATCAATGAACTATATCCATTTATTAGAAGAGTGTTTTATGCCTCCTGCATCTGTTTTTTCTGCCTCTCAGTTTTATGTGAGAACCAAGCTGCCTTTCACATTGAAAGTACCTCTCAAATTTGCACACAAATAGACGAGCCTGCAATGCCACGAAAGACTTTCACATTTTTTGAACTTTCATGTTTTTCTGATGTTTTGTTATTGCTATTATTCTGTTTCTGAGCAGGCCTCTCTTCAAGTCCTTTTGTCCATATCATTGGTAAAATCAGAGCTCAGACCACTAGTGCTGAAAAGCCAACAACTCTGGTAGATCACAGCACAAGCCTGACTCCCCTACTCAAACTTAGCTCCCAAATAAAGCTGTGGTCCAATTGTTCTGCTTTTCATGCCGTACACCAGGAGCCAAAAGCAAAGTCTTCCAACATGATCCCTCCTGGGATACAGACTTTAAATGAGACAGATATGCAAGGCAGCCAGCCACAGGACTTCTGCCAGGGCTGTGCTACGCTGCTCAGATGTGCAATTTTTTCCAAAACCTCTGCAGCACATTGTCAGAAAAGGTAACACTTTCTGCTAAGAAGGCTAGCACCAGGAAGATAGGCCCTCTTTACACACAGACACAAAATGAGAGCCACTCTGTGGCCTTTGTGGCTGAAAGGAAAAAGGGGAGGAAGTAGTAGCTTTTATTGAAATGTTTCGGTGTGGTCTTAAGCACTGCATTTACTAACATGCTCAAATGGGCAAGGCTAGAACAGAGACCTTCCCACAGCTATTCACACAAGCATGTGATGTCCCAGTGGTGTTGGCAGCACTACTGCTCCTTCCTGAAGAAAGAAGACTGCAGCATGAAGAGAAAAAATGCAGGTTTTGCCCATTCTCTTTCTATCTATCTGTTGTCATTGCTACGACAGTCCTTGCCACCAGAGGTGTTGCCACCTGTTCTTCCTTTATTTAGCTGTGTAACAGCCACCAGCACTCCAGCCTGTTACCAATCCACAAGAACTTCTGCTTTTTCTCCACTCTCCAGTAGTCTCCACAGTATTGGCTGCCCTCTGCAGACTCAATATTGAATCTGCAGAGCTAGTCACCTGCCCATTCTGCCATCCATGTACTCATGCACATACATCTCCAGGTATTAGCAGCCTGGCTAATTTTCCTCTTGTAACACAGAATTATGGAACCCATAGTCCTTGAAGCAACTCTGGCACGTGACCCCTCTGAGCTGCAGACACACCTCAGGATGTGCTCCAGAAGTTCAGCAATAAAACCAGAAGCCACCGGAAAGTGAAACATTCAAGTGAAGGAACAGACACTACATGCAACTCCATACAGAACTTCTGTAACAGTCCCAGAAAAACAGCCAGAAGAGCTATTGTTCCCTAAATCCCAAGCCTTATCATGCTTCTAAAGGTGGAAGGACAGGCACAATCTGAAAAAGCACAAGACAAAGCTGCTACTCACAGCTTTAACTCACACTTTCCCGAAAATTCACGATAAAAGACTAATGTAACGTTTGGGACAAGGCTCTGCTTTTCCTCTGTAGCATCTGGAACAGATCTGGTGCTTTACCTGGGGTAAAGGAGATACCTCCAGGTGAAAGGACTCCATGGGTTACTCTAAACTCCTTTCAGCATTCAACAATCCAGCTTGAGGGAAGGACGTCTATGGAGAGCTGAGTTCTCACAGGTTTTAAGCAATTCTGGCATGCAATAGCTCAAGAGCAGGTCTGCAGTCCAGCTTTATGCTCTTATCTCATTCAGCCCAGCCAAATCATGTAAACTGCTACTACTAATGAACACATCACACGTATACAATACATACAGAACACAGACAACTGTAAATGCATTAAGGGGGAAGGAGCTTTGCTATTAACAGAGTAAGCTCTGAAAGTCTACAATATCTTCAAAGAAGTGCCAAGGGGAGCAGAATTCAAAGTACGCTGCTAAACCTAGGGACAAAACAAGGCACTCTGACATCCACCCAGACAGGACTTAATGTTTATTGTATGTCCAAGGGAGTATTGTTTCTATCCATGTTGGTTCTCTTCCAGATAAAGTCTCATAGCGAGCTGGCAGGCAAGAACACTGCATCTGGGCTCCAATAACCTCAGACACAGCCACCATTTACAGAATACGGAACATCTGTGGGAAGCGAAGGCTGTACCTAAGCTTTAACTACAGGGTTCCTCTGGTCAGTCCTGTTCAACCTACAGGCTAAACCTTCCTACATCCTTGCCTCTTTGCCAGGTGTCTTCATCAAAGGAGGCTGTCAGCCCATGGCACCCAGGCAAGAGCACCAAAGCTTAAGAAAGCAGTTTTCATCTATTTTGTTTGGTTTTATTCCAAATGTAATTCAATACATCCAAATGCCTCTGCCAGCAAGGAGAATGTCCTCCCCTGCCTCAGAGCTTGCAGACTTCAAACACCTGCACATGAGGAGCAGCCTTGAGGTCCACAGCTCTAAGGGGAGCAATTTTCAAGAGGAATTAAGCTGTCAACAGGGCAGCTACTGCTGGGTCATCAGACTTTTACTATGCCTTTCCATTTGTGCTTTAAAACCAGAAGGGCTGCTCCAGGAGCTGGGACCACTTGCCTTGGCAATCCTCATCCTCCACATGGGAAAACTTACAAGGGCTCCTGGGTGCTTCCCCTGCTGCTAGCCACAGATTCTAGCATCCTGCAAGTTACAAACAGGACACAATTAAAGCAGCAAAAATTCTCACTCAGTTCCTGGAACACTAAATCTACCATGTAGGGCCACCAGAGGATCTCCATGTGTAAGCAACACTCTTGCTGTGAGACAACAGTATCCCTTCATGCAGCTTTGACCTTGAATCTCTAAGCTCTCTTCTATGTCTTTATGAATTCTATAGAGAACTGATGCTACTTTTTTGCACTATGTACATAGTGTGAAATATGTCCCACTCTTTCACAGAAGATCAATATGATGCACAATAAATACTGTTATTGATCTTGTAGTGTTGTAGACGACTCTCCAGCTCTATGGCATATTAATAGTAGTTAACTAGTAATTCATTCCAGGATGACTGCTTTCTTCTAAGGAAGGTGAGTTCTTGGGGTCAGTTACATATATGGCTCGTATTCATTCGTTCAGTTACTTGTGAGTGACTCCTGCCTCCACTCAGCAGAACACAATGAAAAACAGTGGTCCAGTCCTCAGTTAACGTAAACCAGTCTCAGACCATTTACTTCAATAAAGCTACGGCGATTTACATGAGTTGCGGATACGCATACCAAAATCAATGCAGAAGCCAGTACACAGATCATTCTTTCCCTTCTTCATTTTTGGGACAAGAAAGATTAGAAATATTGAGGAATTTACAGGAATTTCCGTCATCATCTTTATCTCACAGATGCAAACATGTTTTTAGGGATACACATTGAAAAATGCAAACACTAAAGTTCTGCCTGTAATGTTCACTCATGCTTTATGTAAGCATGGAGTATTTTCTATTCCTGCCAGTATTGTTAAGGGCAAGTTATATATCTTATATACTAACAATAGTACTTTAAACATGCCTAGGCAAGCATCTGAGGCAGAGGTCAAATGACACAGAGTCCATTTACACTGTGAGACTTTCTCAGTCATCTAAAACACAGTGGTAGTGCCATACTGCCTACCGGGAATGGTTTCTGGACGCACTTGGGCACCTTGAGCAGAATACTTCTTGGGAGCATCCTCTTGGGGTAGGTGTAGGGGAACATGTGTAAGCAATCCAGCCCTTATGCTGGAGGACTTTGTTAACAGCGAAATGCAGTAGGGGATGGTTTTAGAGACTGCACAAGGTGCAGGGCTGGACTGCCTGCTGCCTGCAGTTGTATGGACAGCTAGCTTGTTCCAGTAAAGAACACATGTTCCAGGTGTGTCGTCTGTCCAATAGCACTGTGTGTGAGGTGGGTTCTGTGAAGTCTATATAAGTTAGTGGCTTTGCTTAATAAATGTTCATTCCTGGGTCATTTTTGTCTGCGTCACTTCATCCTCAGATGTACCCAATCATATTGGTCTGTATGCACAAGTCCCACCAGATCTCCCACAAGAACGCTTCTCAACTAACCCTGGACCCCAGGCGAGTAAATCATAGCTCGCCACAGGTAGGTGCACACCAGGAACTGTTTTAAAACTCATGACAGTTCACACATAATCACCAAATTATTGAGGCTTTCCAGTCTTAAACACTTCCAGGGATGGGGACTCTACCATTGCCCTGGGCAGTCCATTCCAGTGTCTGATCACTCTTTCCATGAGGAAGTGCTTCCTAACATTCAATCTAAACCTCCATTGGTTCAACTTCAGGTCTTGCCCTCTTGTCCTATGATTCGTTGCCTGGGAGAAGGGCCAGACCCCCACCTGTCAGGTAGTTGTAGAGAGTGATAAGGTGCCCTCCTGAATCTCCTCCAGGCTAAATAATCCCAGCTCCCTCAGCCTCTCCTCATAAGACTCTCCCTTTAGACCAAGGGTCCTCAAACTTTTTAAACAGGGGGCCAGTTCACTGTGCCTCAGACAGTGTCGGGGGCTGGGCTATAGTTTGTGCTGCCTGGCTTGTCCTGCCNTTGTGCTGCCTGGCTTGTCTTGCCTGGGAGCTGGTGGGAGGGAGGGAGAGATGGGGGAGCTGCCCACACCTCGCTGATGCCACCACTCCCCTCCTCAGCCCAGCTGTGCAGTTGGCAGGAAGTCATCTGTGGCTGCTCGGGGGTTGGGGGGGTAAATACCAGCGGGCTGCATTGGCGATCTGGGGGGCTATATCCGGCCCACGGGCTGGGGTTTGAGGACCCCTGCTTTAGACCCTTCACCAGCCTTGTTGCTCTCCTCTGGACTTGCTTCAGCACCTCAGTATCTTTCTTGAAGCAAGGGGTCCAAAAGTGCACACAGTAGTCAAGATAAGGCCTCACCAGTGGGCAGTTCAGGGGGACAACTACATCCCTAGTCCTGCGGCCACACTGTTGCTGATACAAGCCATGTTTTAATGTCTGCAAACTGGCACAGCTGGCTAGTCTCTATCTGTTTGTGTATTTCAGAAAAGAGATTCTGTACAAGCAGCATGGTAATTACAGTAATTTCATTTTTCAAACTGCCCCCATTTATTGACATGAAATTCTTATATACACCTACAGTTAATTTTTGTTTCTCATGTGCCTGAAAAGAGGCTCTACATACAGAAAGACATGTAGAAAAGACATGAAAATGTTGAACTGTGACTACAGAAGTAACACATCTACTGAAGGAGTAGGAAGGCATAGCCACCTCTCAGTGAGCAGAATGAGTAGACTATTGCTTCTGGTAGTTTAAGCTTATTGTTGTTTTTAACTCTGAGCAACTGCCTTCATCACCACAGTTCATCTTCCTGCAAGCCAGCCTCTGTGGCAGGGGGCAGCTGTGACGTTAAAACGCCAAAAATTATTTATTCAGTCAGGAAATACTTGACTTCAGACCTCAAGAGAGTCGTGGACCTGCACCTGACAATTTTCCCTTGCTCAGTACATGAAGCATCAATACTCTCTTATTAACTGGTTTGGCAATATTAAGGCTTGCAACATATTAGTTCAATTCATAGAAGGCTCTGAGGTCAGACAGTAGCCTTGAATGAGGCCAGTGTGAAATCACTCCCTAACATCATAATCAGAAACGCTGGACCAATGTGTTTCTCCCACCAGACAATCATGACAGAGCTATTTCAGATGTCAAAGAAAGTTGGCACTATTGCTTATTTTCTGCTGAGACACTCTGTCTCCTGAGGAAAAAACCTGCATGCCTGTTCTGCCTTTGAGAGCAGTATTTCTGTTCTCTTCCCATTCAAAGTTGTGGATTATCTTCAGTTCCAGCACTGAACTTTTAGCTTGCTATAAAGTTAATGTGCTAGACAACGTTCATTCCAGGCAAGGTGTGGGGATGTGTATTTTCTGCCACCCCCAAAAAAAGCCATTATCTGTAATTACCTATTACCATGCATAATTATTTCTTCTATTCCAGTCTATGGTCCCCAGGACTTTATGCTGTTACAGCTCACTGGATTCTCTTATCAAATTTGTTAAGGAAGCTTATTTGACCTTTCAAGCACTTGTCACAGCAAAAGTGAGCAGTAAATTGTCTAAGCATGTAGCATGTGATTTGTTATTTGTACAGTGCATAATGATACAACACAAAATATTACACACTAACACATTCTCGATTCCCACGTCCTGCTTCAGCTAAAATCAGGGCTGGAAAGGAAACCTCTCCCAGAAAGAGATGGAAGGGAATGAGAAGACCGAGGAGTCTCTCAATGGGAATTTGAGGAACACAGCAGTACTACATGAGTCTGAACATCAGACTCTAAAGAAGGTCCAGATGCCCTCGTCTACAATGCCACCTTCAGTATTTATTTCTCTTTTCCCACTAGAGAGTCTAATTCCACAATTCTGGCTTCCTTTCACATCCATGTAACACTGCTGAGCCTACCTTTTCCACACAAAACTCCACTTTCTGGTTCTTCACACACAGGGCTTTAAACAACCCCCCTGCCCTAATCTGCAGATTCTGTCAATGCATTACAGGTTCTTAAGAGACAGTATGAGATGCATGAGGATTGTTGGTTACAGACACAGATGTGATGTGCAAAGGACCAAGCTTTCATCTTCACTGCTGTCAAACTTGCAGTAAAGCACCAGACACTGACCTGCATCCCAAGTTATCATTTGCTTTGGCCTCACCACATTACATATCCAGGCACTATGCTCTTCTTCATAAGGACACTGGAATCAGATCCTAGAGAGAGGAGCAAGGCT
Organism: Rhinopomastus cyanomelas; assembly: GCA_013400115.1. NCBI lineage: Eukaryota > Metazoa > Chordata > Aves > Bucerotiformes > Rhinopomastidae > Rhinopomastus > Rhinopomastus cyanomelas. Next base: position 31,042 of record VXBP01010732.1, read on the forward strand.
CCCAAGGAAACAAGAGATCTGACCCCTACATTTTCATTTTTATTTCCTATTAGTCCTCTTTTTATCAACATACTCCAGAGGGTGCTGTACCTTAAAACCTCTTTTTCAGGTGCTTATATGCAGAAAACTCTCAACCTACATCCTTACCTGAAAAGGGATATTTTAGAAATTATTGTTTAGTTCTAAAAAAACCAGTTCTACTAAAAATAATTATTTTTAAGCTTTTGAACTGTGTGAGTAGATAAACTTCCCAATTCAAGAAAATCTGATAGATTTTTCTGCCATCTTGACACGTAAAAGGAAATGTCAAAGATCAGGTACTCACTTTGGACTAAGTTCACTGTATACATTAGGTGTACAAGATATGCAGAATCAGGCCAGTCAGTGAAAGCCATCTCCCTAACAGAAGAGTGAAAAAAACAGGGATCCTGGACTCCTGAAAGCATCCTTGAACTCACATCCTAACTGAGCTACTAACGTGAGGACAAAACCCTTCTCTGCATTTTTCTAGTTAGCAGATCTTCTCTAGAGATTTTTAAAGCCTGCTTGGATGTGTTCCTGTGCGACTTGGTCTAGGTGATCCTGCTCTGGCAGTGGGTTTGGACTAGATGATCTTTCAAGGTCACTTCCAATCCCTAATGTTCTGTGATTCTGTGACCTCTGGCCCATTGCTCTGTGCTGATTCCAAGGCAATGGGGAGCTGGTGAGTTTACCAGCGGTACAAGGAAGAGAGGGTCACCCTGCATTCAATATGAGCCAGTAAATACAGGTGAAGAGCAGGGTCTGCAGAATAGGAGGGGAGCTTACACTTGTACCTATCTCCTACTTTTGTTAACCTACAGAAAACCACTTTTTTAGTCCTCCCATCTGTTTTGACCAGAAAGCTTTTGAGAAAAGTAGTTTTTTTCTCCCTCATGCAACTGCCAACAACACTGCAGCCCCATCTCATGCCAAAATGCCAAATCCAGAGGTTCTTTTTCCTCTTCGCTCTGGACTGCCTGCCCAAACAGCCCTGGGATGCCCATCTGTGTTCTAGTATCTACTAGAGCCTAAATGCAGTTTTGTTTCCAGGACAGAAAGAATAAATCACAGCCATAACAGCTAATTGTTGCTGCAGTCCCTATGTACTTCTCCAATGATACCCAAAGAATGCAGTTCTTCAGCAGATATATGCCATTCTTACCAAAGCAGAAATACTTATTTTAAACAAAAGAGAACGAAAACTTAAAAACCAATGCTCTGACAACTCTGAGCCTCTTGCAGGCTCCCTGTCCTGTTACCTAAAGCTGAAGTGCGCAGGGACTGATGTACACCCTATCACAGTTATGCCACTGCCTGGGCACTTATTTCCACCAGGTCCTACCATGCTTTTCACTTCCTCCCACCACTCCTGGACAAAACAACTGGTCATTGCACCTTTTATGCAGCAGCTGACAGACAAGGCAGAGCATGGGAGTCCCACAACAACCCTTGCTGAACACAGCAGCAGGTCTACAAGTTCATCCAGTGTATCTGTGAGGAGAGAGCATAATGGCAGCAGTATACGCAGGCTCCCCAGGAACGCGTCCTGCAAGCAGAAGATTGTGTTATCCAGTAGGACATCAATGGCTCAGCTATCCTGCTTCTCTACTGTTTACTGCTGGAACAATGCTCACTTGCAACCCAAAGGAACAAGCATTCCATTAGGTACCAAGCCCACATGTAGCAATTCCAGTGTTGCTTCCAAGATAACACTGATAAGAGCATGCAGCTTATAGCCAAGGGCAGGTTCCTGTGAGACTTCTCCAGAAACACTACCACATTACATTACCCCCTCATACCTACATTTTCAGACATCTTATGACCATTCTTAAAATCATGTAATATATACAACACTGATTTTTTGTCAATTTAGTTTCCCGTCAAGATGTCACAGGATAAAAAAATTCAAATGTTTTGCAGAATTTGATTGTATCAATATGTCACTTTGTCAAGGAATTTAATTAGTAACTGATGGAATCTTTTACCCATTAACTTCTGTTAATTCAGGTTGTATGCATGTTCTGTATTTGTTGCATTTGTCCCCCTCCCACACATTTGTCTGCTGTGGGCTGTTATACTGCTTTCGCAAATGCTTTTGTCAGGCCAATGGATTTTTAGCAACCCAACCTACCACACTCACTTTTCTTTAACACTAGCAGGACACTGGCTTTCTTTCAGACCTTAGGAATTCACTCAGTGTAAAAGATTTAACAGAAATCAGCATTAATGGACCAGATCGATTTGCAGTCAAGTTTTCTGTTGGTTTCGGCGTTTCTTGTAAATTATGACAACATAATAATTCTGATGATTAAAGTTACTCCTGGGAATAAAAGCAGGATGACACCATCTCCATATACAGCAACATCACCCACCTTTCTTCAAAGCAAAGATCAGAAAAAGCTATCAAGCATTTCTTCCCCTCTTCCATGTGTACAATTATGACGCTATAATGGGTCAAACGACTGTGTAAGAGTTCCTAAATAAAAGGCCTCACAACTTTACGATTTTTAGTTAATTTAAACTTAACAAAACTAGATTTTTTTAGAAAGGGTGACGTTATTTGTGAAAACCAACCAACAACAAATCCCAACGATATGACTGCAGCTTCCCAACCATATGCACACCCTATGGAAAATGATTTTTATTCCTACAGTTAATGCAAGCTTCACAACCTCCATAAGGTGTCTATAGCACCAAAACCCACTTTCAACATCTGCTACTGACTAGAACAAAGTTGTTGTTACCCTATGTGAGCTGGGTGGCAATGCTTTCTTTTCCTAACTTACACTTCTGGCTTTTATAACACAGTTATATTGATTGTATTTAAGTCTTTATTGGGGAAAAAAAAAAAAAGAATGGCTTTAGTGAAGAAAAAGCATTCAAAATCTTGAAAACTAGCTTTGGATCTTCAAATTACTTTAATGCTCCAGTTTGTTCATGCGGAACAGCATGAGACAGCAGAATTATTTACATGTCTAAAATTATTAACATGCATGACCACTAACAGGATCAGAATCAGTATAATCAGTGCCTCCTAAAATTATAAGCATGAGAAACAAGTTCAATTTTCAACCTTCAGTACAACAGCTGGGAGTATATGTGCATATATACTGTATGTGCACATATATGCACACGTTATTATTCTTGAGATACCTGATTCAAGAAAAAAATTTACAGACACGTAGCTTGTTACATTCAGACATCCAGCACGCTACTGATTCGTGTAAGGAGAACAAAACTAATAATCAACACAACATTTAAAAAAGCAGAAATGAAAATTAGAGAAAGGCAATTAGGAAAGAAAACTAGCTTTCTAGACAGTGATGGAAAACATTCCAGCCACCTGCATGAGCGAAGCAGCAAACCGCAAGGAGAAAGAAACTTAGTGTGTAAAGGGATTTAAGTCAGTAACAAGAGATCAAAGAGAACACTAGAAGGGAGGGAAGGCTTTACAAGCATCTGAGATAGGAGACCTTGGAGGAAGTATGATTGGGATAAAGTCATTACAGCTCACACTAAAAATAATAAAGGGAGTAGGATAATGGTTGAAAATAGCTGGAGTCCACCCCTGGTTATGAGCTGTATGATGACAGAAACCGAAAAGGTTTTTAATGAACACCAACCAGAAATAACAGGTGAGGTTTTTCACTGTCTAACTAATACGTGATAGCAAAACTATTATCAGGAGTGCAGACATCTGCTAGGCCAGGGCAAATGAACAAAAATTGCTTGTACACGCATCACTTTTGTACATGATCACCAGCATTGAATGGATCCGGTAACATCTGCATACTCAAAATCTGATTTCATGCAAATTCATCACTAACAGGTTTTTTGCATGCATGACTGATAAGACAGACACTGAAACTACAATGGTTTATGCTTGCTGAGGTTCAGTTGTGCCCAGACTATAGTGTCCAAGTCAGCCAATGGCAGCCTAAGCTGCAAGCAATATAAATCGTATGAATACAGACTAGAAAGAAATTGAAGAAAAAAATTAACAGAATCATCTGGCATCAATATTCCTGTGAAGGAAACAGAGGCTCAGTGCTTCACTGACTTGTCAGAAGCTCTTCAAGAAAACAGAAGTACACGAATGATGTTTTTACTTAAGTAAATGAGCTATTCTCAACTCTGATTAAGATTAGCAGGTACTCAAATGCAGGAGAAAATTTGCCACAGTTCAGAAAGGGAAAAAAATTAAAAGATAAAGTAGAAGCACATGAAAAAGCATTCCTACAAAATAAAACTTCAAAACTCCATTTTAGTCATCACATCAGGTGACAAATCTACTGAAAATGGACCAAAAGAATTGATTATAAAATTAGTTGATGATGCGAATTAAAGCACTCTTCAAGGTATAAAAAAGCAAATGAAAAAAGAAACAAGCAATCATGCCAGTACTCTGTTAAGGAAGCATACAGTACTCCTTCACTCCCCACTTACATCTTTTCTAAAAAAGAAACCCTCACACATCTTCAGATAAGTTGTAATAACTGTTTCAAGGACACAGAAAGGAACATGAGGTTAGCTGCAGATAGTGTAATAATGTGCCCACAGATAGAAAATTCTTAATACGTCCTCTGTTCCTGCCCCACTTATCTCTGTGTTAATAATGACAAATGGAAAGCACAAGTCAGTACACATAACTCTAAATGTGAAAACACATAGGCTTCCACATACTGTGATGGAATAAGAGCTTCCAAAGCACAAAGAACAATAGCGGATGTTCCATTAGCTACTCTGGCTTTTAGTGAGAAAAGAAATTGTGAGCACCCGGGTGCTAAGACAGCATATACGAGAAAGTCTCCTCGTCACACAGCAGAGCCACTTGGCCAAAGTCTTGCTCTAACTGGTAGCTTTAGGTCTAGAAACCTCACCTGGTGCAAGAAAAGGTGGATAAAAAGAAGCTGCAAACACTGAAAGCTTAGGGTGAAAGATTTTCGAAAATTAAAACAAAAACATTTTAAAAACCCAATCAACTCACAATTAATTAGGAGACAAACGTGAAAGAAGGATGGAAATACCTGCTGAGCTGCCAAAAGGTGGTAACACCAAACCATAATTCACGCTATGCTTTTGGTATCAAAGCCCCAGGGCTGAGCAGCCTTTATGTCCTGAAGTAAATAGGTCTGGGTAGGTCAACACTCTGCAGAAAGCTCTCCCCAGACCCTGCAGCACTGGATGAGCACCACAGTACCCCTTGAACAGGTGAAGGTTTGCCATATCTTTTTATGCTACTATTTATTTTTACATTTCCACTGAAGCTCTAGGCAGGGTAGAAAGGGCAGGACTGAAAGGCTGAAAGGCAAAACAAAACTCTGTCTTAGAATCATAGAATCATTACGGATTGGAAGGGACCTCGAAAGATCATCTGGTCCAATCCGCCTGCAACAGCAGGATCACCTAGACCAAGTCACACAGGAACCCGTCCAGTCGGGTCTTGAATATCTCCAGTGAGGGAGACTCCACAACCCCCCTGGGCAGCCTGTTCCAGTGCTCTGTCACCCTCACTGTGAAGAAGTTCTTTCTCAGGTTGATGTGGAACCTCCTATGTTCCAGCTTACAACCATTGCCCCTCGTCCTATCACTACATGACACCGAGAACAGCCCAGTTCCATCCTCCTGTCGTTTAGGGACTTAACTCTGAAAGTTGCCACTTGTTCCACCTGTTTCACAAACACAACAGAAAGAGCATGCTTTTGACAGTGCCTGTGCTGTGCACATGCAGAGCTACAAAGATGATTCACTAATATTGCTTGAAAGGAGGAGCAGGGAAACTGCAAGCCTTGCAAGCTGTGGGCTCCAGAACTGGAGAATTAACTGGAAAATTAACTGGAAACATCTAATCAGGGATGCAAAGGCCTGTAACATTATGATTTATTTAACACAAACAATGACCAGAGGCAATGAATTATATAGGAGATGATAAAGTTCCAGGAGATTTCCATCACCTACTTTAACCTGCACATTGATCAGAGTTTACCCCCATATTAATCACTTGAGATCATAATCTAACACACTCTTAAATACCTCTCCTGATTATGCTTCACTTACCCCCTTGCCCTTATGCAGGTCACTCCACTGCTAATGGCACTTCTAGTTAGGAGAAAAAGTGTCTACTGTCTAATTTAATTTTGTCTTTTTTTATTTTCAAGCCGTTGCTCCTTGTTATGCTGTCTCAAGCACTGTAAATAATCCCTCCCCCACCTCCATATTATTACCTCTCAAGTATTTATAGACTGTTATATCTACCTTAGTCTCCTTTTCTACAAGCCATACATCATTTCTGTCACCTTTCCCTCTGTACTTTCAGATTTATCTATGTCCTTTTATAATGAGATACTCAAAACTCTTTTGCAGCATTCCCAAGCACGTAAAAATCAAAGCAGCAGAGAGACAGAAAAGGCCCTTGCTCGGCAGAGAATGCCTTTTTTAAAATCTCCACACAAAACACAAGCAATTGCAGTAGGAACTGCAAATTACAAAGCAGTGGGCACTGCATTGTGTAGCGCTTAACTCATTGCATAGCTGTATCAGTCAGAAAGGGCCTACATGGAGAAAATAAGAAAAGATTGCTCAAAAGAAAACATCTCTAGCTATTTTGGCTAGCTTGAAAGAAACTAAGCAACTGAGAAAATCACCATACAGGCAGACCATCCCCAGTGACTGCTTCTCAAGACAAAATGTAACCCACTATGCATTAAAAATAAGAAAACAAGGCAAGGAAAACAGTTAACAAACCCTTACTAGAGACACATGCAAATGTGACTTTTTTTCCCCTCTCAACTGCAACCAACTGGAGAAAAAAGCTCCACATGATTGTGGATGGAAAGGTTATTAGTTACTGATAGATAAAGGACGTAGAACTTACTCTTTCCTAGGAGTAAGTCCAGTAACGACGCATCACATTCAACTACAGTCTTCTGAATACAGATTTGCTGGCTTTGGGAGAAGCTAGGGAACAGCAGCAGAGAGCAATGGATACAGCTGCTTAGCTCTTGGTACAGAAAAAGTTGGCAGTGCCAGAAGCTTAAACTGCAGGAACTAAAAATGATGAAGCGGTAAGGGCCACAGCAGGAAAAAAAATCACAGTAAGAAGATAATAAGGAGACGAAGGTGAAAGGGCAGAGAACTACAGGACTGTATCCACTACAGATACATGAATCCCTCTGAGGACATGTCCATCCTGTTACTCCTGACATAGCCAGGCAAAGAAGCCTTGTCCTTACTGCTCATCCCTGTAAAGGCTGCTACCACCTGAACTCACAATTCGCTCCACCACCTATCAACCCCTACGTTACCAATTTTCTGTTGAAATCTGCTGTGGATGACTACACAAAGTGGTTTACGGTCAAAAGAGTCAGAATTTCAGCCCCAAGGACAGAGGCTCCACATCTCTGGACACACTATTTCATTGCTTACGCACCCTCGTAGTGAAAGGCCCACATGTTCCCATCAGTTGACTAGAACAAGGCTTTACTGACAAAAACAAAATTCTGACCACTATATATGATACTATAGTCTAACGATTTAGAACTGGTTTACCTTCAAAAATAAAATTTCTCAGTTGTCTTTAAACAAGGTTGTGATATCACCTAATTACAATAACTCTGTTTTTACCTCACTACGTACATGGCACAACATCTGCAAGGTCATGGCATTGATTTCAACATCTACAACAACAAAGATCAACGTAAATTATAACACCAGAAAAGCAAAGGAAGAGTGAAAAAAGGCAAGATACAGTCTTCAGAGGCATCTAGGACACTGCGAGTTCAAAGGTATCTCAGTAGTTTCATTCATTACATATAATATTACTTCTGCCCCACAGAAGTAGCACTTACGAACAGATAAAATCCCATCTGCTCCTCAAAGAATCTCACAATGAAGATAGCATCTGCTTAGAGAAATGCAGAAAGAATACTATTTTGGTTTCGTCCCCATAATAAATGCAGCAAAAGGAAATAACAAGCATGAGCTCATCACTACTAACAGTGGTATGTTTGCCAACCCACAATACTATGAGGGCACCTAAATGGTGCTGTTACTAATGGTCATCGTAAAGCTAACTGGAAATTGACCACCACAGAGGGCAGGAACAGGAGCTGGCCTTTAGCATCATTCAGTAATTCAATCTATTTTACATGCCTCTAAACTAGGCAGCAGAAAGGAGAGGTGGTTTCCAGCACCTTCCAGTCATCATCAGGTTATGTGTGTTGCAGCTGCCCCACCAAACATGACCCTTCCTTTAGTGTGAGCAGCAGGTATTTTATGATCACACTTCACCCCCCTCCAGTGATTTCCTAAATAACAAAATGGCAGAGGCACCAAGCTGACCTGGAACACAACACAGGTGTTTTAAAATGAGTGTATCTGAAAGGCATGTTTTAAATGCCTCACCTTAGTCTTTTCCTGAGTTTCACACATCAGTTAACTTACTGAGATTTACTTACTCTACAGAAAGAAGAACAACTACTTTCGATGCACTGTACAAGTTTTTGCTGCTCTGTACAATGAAATGGCTTTTGCTCTCAGCAATCTTTTTTAAGGCAAAATTGCAAGACTTCCTGCTAATGCTTTGTGAGCATGGTCTCCTCCCTTTCAAACACCCCGCAAATACAATTTGTTTCTAAGTGGCGAAGATATGGTCCATCCAAAGTAAACACAAGTGTTCAAGTTTAAGATGGTGAATGCACAAATCTCTAATGCTATGACCATGAGGTTTCATCTTTCTCCCTTTCAAAAACATGGATACAGTACGAAAGGTCTTTCTCTGGCACTATCTGGTATGTGTGACTCCTTCACACATTATTCCTCTGTTGGCAAACAACACTCGGCTTGATGGGAGTCCAAAATAAAAACTGCTGTGAATACAAAAACTCACAGAGAGAACAGAATTACCACTGTCAAGACTATCTCTTGTCCAGTCTAATGCATGTCTTACAGGCACACTGTGCTCCTAGAAGACACAGGTTCCCGTGGGGCTTGCAGGGAGCTGCTGACTTCCCCGATCACAGAGCTTCTCTTTATCTCCCTGCCTTAATGTTTCCTGCAAATTCTCACAAAATCAGCGTCTCAGTAGACACTGTGACACATTCTGACAGGGTCTCTGATTTTGCTTACAGTTGAGGATACTACTAAAATGATAAAAGCAGAACACCTTCTGCAGCTTCAGAGCCAGCAGCATGCAGTCACTGTTGGTACTAAATCCATACTCAAAAGTACCTACACTGCTTTCGACACATGTATCCACAAAAATTCTCTGGAACAGGACTTAAGGTAGTGCAGTCACATTTGAGCAAATCATGAATTTCTGTTGCTACTTAGGTGCCTAAAATAAAAACTGTGAACCAATTTCCTATTCATTTCCAGGTTCTTCCACTTCTGGTGAACAAAGTTGACCCTACCTGGATACTTGGCTGGAATCAGAGCCTATCTAGAGATGAAGCTGTACATTTTAAGTCACTGAATCACAGAGCCTTAAGAACACTGAGTCCAACTCAGCACTGTCACAAGGGGGAACTTCTTTGCTGTGAGGGTCACGGAGCACTGGAACAGACTCCCCAGGGAGGTCGTGGAGTCTCCTTCTCTGGGGACTTTCAAGGCCCGCCTGGATGCGTTCCTCTGTGATCTGTGTTAGATAGTTTTGTCCTGCTCCGGCAGGGGGGTGGGACTCGATGATCTCTTGGGTCCCTTCCAACCCCTAACATCCTATGATCCTATGATCACCACTAAACGACATCCCTCAGCAACAGCTATAGGTCTTCTAAATTATTTCCAGAGACAGTATCTCCACCATTTTCCTGGGCACAGTTGTCACCTAGTGATATATGTTGTCATCTACATACATTTGTGTAGGAAAATGCTTGAGAAACAATGTCTTTGAATTGTTCACAAAAATTCAGTTTAAGAAAGATAGCTGCAAACTACTTACAATTGCTTTGACTGAAAATTTTTAAACAATTCTAACTATTTTAAAATTAGGCATTTTCACTTTTTCAAATCTTTACTCAAGCATGTGAATTGCCTTCAGCTTGTTTATTTTATGGTTTTTAATAAAAGGCCACCATTTAACTGCATTAGTAAGAAACTATTAAAGTGAGACTAATAAATACCTCCTCACTGCCATTTAAGAAACCATTAAGATCAAAGCTTAGGCCAATTTTGCTGAGGGCAGGACAATTTTTTGCCCTTCTGTATAAGAATGGGGTTTCACGCTGGAGTTACACACATACTGCTTTAGTCTTTAACCAGCTTTTTCCATGTCTATATAGTCAAAACATGCAGTATTCTGGGATAAAGGAGTAAAGTTCCTCATAAATGTCTACTTGCTGGTACACACTCTATTGAACTCAACTATGGTGCCAGAGGATACACAAGTTTCTTTTACTTGAAAGTAAAGATCATCAATTAAAATATGAAAGACTAATCCTGGGTTCTTCCCCCTAACAGTACCAATGGTGCAAATCCATTCTTCCAGAGCAGCCTCTCCATAACTCCACCACTGCAGAAAGGGTAGAGATGCAGCAGCAAGCAGGCATACGAAACATCAGCACTAGCCCAAGCATTTTACCTGTCGGTGTGCTAGCTGTTGTCACTGCTTTACTCATTGAATGCACAGTGCTGCTGCTCTCCAACAGACGAGCACTGCCAACATGGTTCTTCTTAGTGAATGTCTCAGGGCCACTGGGCAGAGGCAATGGCTGGATGATTCCCAGCTCCTCTTCCTGAGCTTGCTGCCTTCTCAGCGCAACCTGGGAACAAGAAGATAGTTGTAGGGCACTCTCTGGCTTGAGGACTATTTGTACTCAAAGGTTTTTTTTTCCTCTTTATGTCATGATCCAAACAGTGGGTAGAGTAGGATATATAGGAAAGCAATTTAAAAACAACTCAATTTTGTCTTCAAACACGTATGAACAAAGCTACAAAATGCTGGTGCTATATATATCTTCCTCCAACAAGGCCACACACTTCCCTCAGGCAAAGAATACTGTGAAAAGTGTAGTCAGTACCCTCCTTCTCTGCTGGTACATATCTGCTGGGGATAAGAAATTCATCTACTTGCAAGGCTCTGCTGTGCCTCTTCATCAATATAAAGCAGCTCTTCATGAGGACTTATATCTGCAATCTCCTGCCCTGTTCAAGCGTGCTGGGCTGGCTCTTTGCTGGAAATTTAGCCCTTCAAAGGACATAGAAAGTCATCATGGAAGAAGCACAGCAAATGTAGGGAACCATCTTGAAAGTATTCTCAGCCAGCATCACACATATTGCAGGTAGGTGGCCCAGTCTGGAGCAGTGAGAACCACTCACTTCTTTCTCAATATTCCAAAGCCTGGCTGACACTAGGCAAGACCACAGGCACAATGCAGTCTGGAAATGCATGCCAATGAACCATATTCGCTGCTTACTGAAGACTACAGAGGACCTCTTCTGCTACATCTGAACTGGCAGATCAGTTTTGCACAGCTGTTCAATTGTGCCAAGCTGTGGTATTTGTGAGGTTGGTCAGGTGACTTGATTTGCATCTTCATTTTAACCTTGGAAAGCTGCTCGAGATTACAGACTGGCATCCCACTTTTCTTGTGGGAAGTTCTGTGTAACACAGACGAGGCTTACCTCTACTGCATGTTCAAACCGCAACATTTTTCCAGTATGGATGCATAATATGGAGAGAGAAATAAATACCTCCTGTGACAGAGAAGTCCCAAAGAGGAGGTGCAGACCGGCAAACACCATTGGTAACTGAGCTAACAAACCAGTAACTTTGACCTGTAAAATCTCAGCAGCACCGAGGGGCTTATTGCAATAACATTTCAAAAGGGGAAAGCCAAATGTGTAACTTTCAGTGTGTAACTCCTACACAGACATGGTTTACAAAGGGCTTTCAAAGCCACTTCCAAGTACTAGGCAGGAAAGAAAACTCACAGCAGGGTCACCACCAGAAACCTGAAGCAGAGGTCAATCACTATCTGACAGAAGCTGCTGGGTAGCAGCAGAACAGTCTGTGAAGAGGACACTTGCACAGAAAACACCCCATTTTGTGCTCCCTCTCCTGAGTCAGGCTACAAACAGTTCTATGCTTTTGGTGGTTCACACAAGATGGATACAGGGCATAAAAGCTGGATATTGTAATGACTTTTGGACTGACACCCACCTACACGGAGGAAATATTGAAAAGAACGAAAGCTCCTCGTGGGTTCAAAAGATGTTTAGTACACCTGCACCGAATAATTACATTTTAAAAGTGGGGGAGGATTGAACCCAGAGCTGTTCATAGGACACTCATTTTATGCGGGATGAAGCACTTCTTTGCGCTCACGAGGTACAAGCTAGGTCTGGGGGTTTGATATCGCTGCCTTGATGCTCTCCCATCCGTTTGTCTGTGGGAGGACTGTTACGCCGAAGGAGAAGGTGCGGTCCCGCTGCAGGAGCTGGGCACGCCGTTACCGTTACACCCCCGGGGCTACTCGCGCTTAAGGAAGCGTTCAGGATAAGGATCTGGATTACTACAGCGGCCATTTACACCGCCTGAGAGCTGTGAATTCTGCGGCACCACCTTAGGAACAAAAGCTGCTTCTGCACTGCAGCGGGGCAGTTAGGTTTCTTTCCTACTCTGGCAGGGAACTAGATGATCTCCCGAGGCCCCTTCCAACCCCTACCGTTCTGTGATTCGTAGCGAATCCTCATTTAGACCTGAGATGGTCCAGACACAGCTATTTCCAGAGCTGCTGCACACAAAACCTGTAACAACGCCGGTAAAAAAAAAAAAAAAGTCCTTCTCTAGGACCCAACTAAAGCCACCCAAGCACCAGCAACAGCAGGGACCGCTCACGTGAAGCCACCGGCGGAAAACACTCTTGAGAGGCAATTAGCTGGCCAGAATCACTATCAGGCTGCCTCTTGGAAGGCTTCAGAGTACATCTGAGCCATTCGGCACCGCCGGCACGTTCCGAATAACAATGCCTCGTGTTGTGGGTCGCCGTGGCTGAGAAGCTGCTCACGTCGGGGCGAGCAGAGAAAGACAAGGAAAAGCCCCGTTAATTTAAAAAAAGCGAAGGTCTAACTGCAGCCTGGCCGCTTGGTCCCGATACAGGCTCATGGAGGCACCGAACCGTTCGCGGTGGGACAGAACGACGTCGCCAGTCGCCAGCGCCCCCCGCCCCGGGCAGAGCCCGCCGTTGGGGCTCACCTGCGCTGCCATCACACGCTGCCGCTCGGTGATCAGGCTGCACTTCTTGCACTGGCAGTCCCGCCAGAAGCAGAACCGCTTGTGCCCCTTCAGCGGCGAGGAGTAGCCGTGGTTGCGGCAACGGGCACACTTAGGCAGGCGCGGCTGCTTCACCCCTTCCTGACAAGAAGCCGCCATGGGGGCCGCCGCCTTCTCGAAGCCTTGTCCCGCTTTATGCCCTGGCCCCGCGGCGTCCGAGGGCTTCCTAAACCCCGGGGAGTCCCTGGGCATAACTACGGGCTGGGGCACCCAAGCGAGTGGCCGCACACGACCCTGCTCGTTCCCGCCGCCCCACGCGTTTTGGCGGCAGTCGGCTGCCCAGCGTCGCCCCTCCCGCCGCGGACCCCGTTGGACGATCCTTACGGCCGCCGAGCCCTGTCCTCTGCGTGGGGCAGGTCGGGGGTGGGAGCGGCCACCCCTCCCTGCCGCTCCTCCTCCAGCCCGAGCTGGCCGTCGGGTGGGAGGCGGGGTGAGTGCAGGGGCTACCGTGGGGCACCGCTCTGTGGTAGAGGCACCCAGGCCTCCGCCCCCGGTGTGACCCCATCTCTTGTGCCTGCCCCGCGCCTCCCAGCCCTCCTTGGCTGCCAAGAGAACGTAGTCGTTCTGTGGGCCGTGTTACGAGGGAGCAGGCCGAGATTCAGAGGCCATGTTTAAACACGGCGTTGGCTTGTTCAGGCGAGCAGCATGATCTGACCGACGGAGGGGTGACCCAGTAAACACCTGGGCTACCCCAGCTTGGCTGCTCGCCTTCTGGTTCCTTGCTGGATCGTGGCTCCTGTTTGCAGTTTTCTCTAGCTTGTATCCCTACATGGGTATGAACGGGCTTGGGTCAGTTCCTGTGGGTAGGTGATCCCAACAAATAGAGTTGTTGTTTGTGACAGCTCGGTGACCAGCGCCTCTGCAGCGGGTGTGCAGCTGGAGCAACGAGCCTCTGCCGAGGAAGAAGGGAAAGGTGCTTTTCCTTTCCATTTTTACATAGGCTCTCATTCCAACTTTGCACAATGTGATTTATGGACCCATGCAGCTCTACAGATATTATTTACAGTATTAATATTTCCTCTGTTACACCTTTAAATCTTACCGGGCTCAACTTCAGATGGTGCTATCTTCATGCGGAAATGAAACTATTAAATTACATCTCAATCTAAGATGAATGACAACTGTCAAATGAGTTACTCCACAGAGATGAAGCAGAAAGCACCTGAGATTGTGTGAGGCTGATTTATAAAGATTGCATAAAGATTTCTATAACCTCAGCTTCATGACTCAGCATATCAGATGGTAATAAGTTACAGTACTTAGAAATTTATTTCTGCTAGAAGAAGCCAAGGAAAGCTTCTCCCTCTTCAAAATCAGCTATCTCCCAGGTAATTCTGCTCCCACTCAGCATTCCTGCAAAAAGCAATTGGTACCTCTCCCAGCCTGAAGAAAGCTCCAGATCCTTGCTGCTTGATGTTTTGTGTTAACATTTGATACATTCAAGACAGACATTGAGGTCCTGGGACAGGTGCAAAACAGAGCAACTGCACTGGTGGAGGGCCTAGACAACAAGTACTAAGAAGAGTGTCTGAGGCAGCTGATGCTGTTTAGCCTGAGGAAGAGGATGCTGAGGGGAGAGTTTATCACGGTTTAGAACCACCTGAAGAGACATTGTAGACAGGTGGGTGCTGGTGTCTTCTCACAGGTAATTAGTTACAGAACAAGAGGAAACAGCCTCAAGCTGCTCAACCAACAGAGGCTTAGACTCAACATTGGGGAAAATGTTTTTCACTAAAAAAGGAGTCAAGTGTTGGAACAGGCTGTCCAGGAAGGTGGTTGAGGCATCATCCCTCAATGTGTTTACAGACCGTATATGTGTGTTGCTTATAGATGTAATCTAATGGTGAACTTAGTAAAAGTGTAGGGACTTGATGATCTTGAAGGTCTTCTACAACCTGATGATTCTATTATTTAAATAACATTTTTCTTCCATGATACAACATTGGACATGTATATGACACTTTCCATCGTCAAGAGAAATGACATTAAAATATGGGTTGTTTGCTGGTTCTTTAGTAAAGCACCAGCAGAAGCTGGGCAGGCTTGAATGTAAGGGTATGACAGCCATTCAATTCACAGAAACAGAAATTTTTCCCTTCTGCAGGGAATTGGCATTTCTGATGTCAGTAACCACAAGGTTTCTTGTAATTTTGTGGCACTTTTGGAAATAACTGTAATTAATGTTTTGGTAAAAGAAAAAGACCAAAAAAAGTGTAGAATCAAGTTACATTATTGCTTTCTTTTCTGGGTGGTTGATAGTTATCATAGAATCATAGCAACATTAGGATGGGAAGGGACCTTGAAAGATCGTCTAGTCCAATCCCCCTGCCACAGCAGGATCGTCTAGACAAAGTCACACAGGAACATATCCAGGCAGATTTTAAATGTCTCCAGAGAAGGACACTCCACAACCCCCCTGGACAGCCTGTTCCAATATCCTTTACCTTTGATTGTTTTGCAGAAGTCTTTAAATTAAGATGTCATCTATTAGTGACTGTCTATCCTTTGCCAAGGAGAAGATTAACACATTTAGTAGAACAAACATATGATTTGCCTATATATGGTGAATATGATTTACATTTAAGGTGGTGAACAAGGCAGGCAGGCATGATTAGCTTCCTACCTGGCAACATGGAAGTCCTCCCTGAATGAAACCGTTTGAGATCTTCTCAACCTATGGAGGTGTTGACAAGACCTCAAAGCTGTAACCTAGGAGCAACTCTTTAATGTTGAACTCTGTTTTCTTAAGTCATGTGTGGGTCAGCACACACAGAAGCATGTTTACAGGTGCACTCATGCATTCTCTTGAAGTCAATTGAAAATGCAAATTAGAAGATGAAAGGAGGCTAAATCAAAAATACAAGAAATTAGGAAAAAAATAAACCCCAACAAACAGGTTTGAAAAGGTACAGTTAGAAAAAGCACATCAGAAGTGACAGCAGAAGGAGGAAAAGCAGAAGGAGTGGAAAATAAACCCCAGAAAAGTACGAAGTAGGCAAAGACAAAGGAGAAAAAATGGTGGTCACCAACTGCTTATATACGACTTTTCGTTAGGAACTAAATGGGACAACCAAGCTCAGAGATAATTCACAAGATGAAAACTATGCAAATTAACATTAACTCATCTGCCTTACACTTAACTAGTGTTTAATGCTCATGTTTTTCAGGATTATTGCACAGATCTTTATTATCCATAGTGCTACAGAACCTGTTTCTGAGGACAAAATATTAATATTGCTAGCCCCTATCTAGTATTTTGTGTTGTGGACGAATACCTTCCAAACAGCTAGGTGCCCGATGAATACAAGTACACGTTAGATCGTTTATTGATTAATTGTTTTGGTTTTGCTAGCCCCAGTTACACTCTGACCAAGATTTTAGTGTATAATATTTGTTGCAAGTTTTTTTCAGTGTCTGTCTGGTGAGGATGACATTCCACATACTGGTTTTGACATCTGTTGGAATAATGAAGGTATAGGATATGGTTATAAACTGCCAGCAGTTGTAACATGAATCGGAGCAATCTCAGTGCAAGCCTTTGGGAAACTGCAGTAATTCATTTAATGCAAATCTGTGTGTCTCTGATTTGAATCCAGCAATTATGTCAGTGAGTAAACATTACAGCATTTTGCAGCACCTTCGGAAATAACTGTAATTAAGGTTTTTGGTAAACGAAAAAGACAAAAAAATGGATAGAGTCAAATTACTTTATTGGGTTTTTTTTCCTAGGTGGCTGTTAGTTATCCTTTAGCTTTGACTGTTTTGCACAACTCCTTAAATTAAAAAGTCATGTGTTATGACTGTCTATCCTTTGCCAAGGCATGCCAAGAAATAAAAAATCATTTTGAGGGACAGATGTGAACAAGCCATGTTCTCACTGCTGCATTTAGCGTGACAGAGCATCTCACTAAAGCTGTAACAAATTAAAGAAGGCTCAATTCTGACATTGTTGCCTGGAAAGCAAAAACTTTTAGTATTACAGAAGCCAGCAGGGCTGAGTGAATTTAGTAAATCTGTTTTAGAGACTCACTAGACCTGACTCTGTTTAATATTTTATTTGCTGTCCGTGTGTGAAGCCAGAAGGGTTTTGACCCCTCTGTTCACAGCAGCTCTTGTTGGCTCTCACAAATATTTTTTACAGACTAACACCAGGGTTGGTTTTGGATTCCTAACAGAACACTGTCTGTAGGAGGGGTTAGATTTAGAAGGTAAAGCTTTCATACTGCCGGTCCACATTGTTTGAAAATGTCAGTGTGTCCATAAATACTCTAGATACTTAGAATAAAATATCAAAGACAGCTAAAGCCAATCAAGCAAAGGAGGGAACCTGCACCAGCAGGTTCTCCTGAGACACCCAGGGGTTGGGAAACTCCTCAGTGCCAGATTTCAGTGATTGCTTTGGATATCTTGGCTGCCCTACAACAAGTTATCGGAATAAACAGATGTACAGCTTCCCCTGTGTCTAGTCCTAGACTTATGTTAGTCTACGTACCCACAGGAGTCATAGGCTTGATAGAGGTATTCTAGTTGTGAGAACGTCCTTCCATGCAAATTTAATTATTTGTTGGTGTGACAAGCGTGTTTGTGACAACCAAGCCGTCTGAGGCGCTACTTCAGGAAATATCCAGTAGGTGGCATAAATAAGCCATGTATTTTTGTAAGTTTTACGTGTGTATCAGTGCAGTTGTCCTCATTTTGTCATTCATTCATTATTTTAAACCTCTTTTAATTTACAGGAAAGCTGAAGTTTTGTCCCTTGGCTCTTAAAGCACAACTCCAAAAAAACCCCATGTTTTTTCAAGGCAGGGAATTTTCTTGATACTTTTGGGCAGCATGTAGGGTTTTGTGTTCGTTTTGATTTGTTTATTTGTTCATTGTCCTGTTTGGTCTCTTTCTGTATTCATGTTTTTACACTTTGTATTTTCAGGGTACACCTCTAGAACTTCAAGTGTCAGAAAAAAGGTAAGAGTTTTTCCTTAGGATTGGCAGATCTGAACCTAAAACTTGCCTCAACATGCCAAATATTTAGAAAAGTTTAAAATGAGCCTTAGAATTGCCATCTCAGACACTTCTCTGTCATATTATAATAGAGTATTGGCACCACCAGCATTAATCAAGATCAGTAAAATCTGATAAACCTCCAGTGGCTTTCACTGCTTTTTCTCAGTGAAAGTAAGCTGGAACATAGGAGGTTCCACATAAATATGAGAATGAACTTCTTCATGATGAAGGTGACAGAGCACTGGAAACAGGCTGCCCAGCGGGGTTGTGGCGTCTCCTTCTCCACAGACATTTAAAACCTGCCTGGATTTGTTCCTGCACGACTTGGTCTGGGTGATTCTACTCTGGCAGGAGGATTGGACTAGATGATCTTTCGCGGTCCCTTCCAATCCCTAATGTTCTGTGATTCTGTGAGAGTTAGGACAATCTCTGGGGAGAGTGTCCATGGCCCCTCACCAGAGAGCTCACGGACCTGTTTTGGCATTGGTCTGAAAAGCTGCTGTGTCCAGCTCTTCCAGCAAAGACCAGTCATGCAGGCAAGGTAGGTCAAAATATGTACACTCTTCAGCACCTTCAATTCATGTTTTCTTGGTGCAAGTCCAGACCCAGTGGAACAATACAGTGCAACACCTCTCAGGGACCCTTCTCCAAAGGGTGCAAGAAGAGATGTTGGCCAGGGGCAGGGAACAGCATCATCTGTATGCCTAATTAGAAAAATAGGCATGCCTCAACAGCCACTGAAATTACAATTTCCTTCACACTCTTCTTGCTGGTATTCCTCTGACGTGTGGAAAGTGGCCATCCACATCAGCAATTTCAGATGAGCAAGCACATATTTATTAGCACACTAAAAAAACTCTAGAATTGAATGGTCCAAATGTTTTGGGTTATGGTAAAAATTATTTACGTAAAAGTCAAGAAGGGCCTACCTGTAACAACAGATGGCTCTTCTCCCTTATAACCAGCCAGTGACATTGGCCCACAGTGTTTAATAAAACCACAATTTTCTGGAAACAAGATTCAGTCTGTTACGTCATGCCAAGTACAGAACAAAACCAAAGCAGTGTTTAAGTAGAAGGAAGCAAATAGAGCAAAGATAGTTTTAAAAAGCATATGTTTGCCATGTGACCATGGTGACTAGTCTTACTGGTAGCAGGCATAAATTAAAAAAAAAAATCACTAACACCTACATTCTCCATTTCCTCATTTGTTCATGGATGTTTGTTCATTTAAATTCAGATTCAAAGGCTGAAGAGAACACACTGCCAACTGCTCAAAAATTTCAGGTGGTGTTAGTAAGTGACTTGGATTAGCTACTTGGAAGCATTATGAGGTCTGACTAACACAAGAAAAATGTGAGTGCTGCAAAACCACTGTATTGCTTCTTCTGAGTCTTCAGCATTCATTTTAGGCACATGTAAAAAATAATTGGATCCAGTGACTTAGAACATTGAAGACTCCTGCATGACTCATTAAGCTGACATTTCTAACATTTGTAATTCACATTATAAGAAAGATAAAGTCACATAAGCCATGTAGATGTTCAAGCTCCCTCATCAGCACAGGACTCCTGAAAAGAATGCCCTTAACTCCATTACAGATGTCTTGAAGCTGAATTGATTATGATATTCAAAACTGAGTTTGATAGACTGGCAGAGTGTGAAAAACTAGGCTCCAACCTTTTAAAAATAGGTAACACAATTAATTGCTACCTTTTAATTTAGGATCACAGAATGTTACAGTTTGGAAGGGGCCTCAAAAGATCATCTAAGTCCAACTCCCTCTGCTGGAGCACCTGGTGTACCCAGACTGTCTCCCATCCAAGTATAAACCTGGCCCAACCCTGCTCAGCTAATCCAACATTCCATCTGACTATATCTCTTCACCCACTCCCATTAAGTTCTTAATAAAGTCTTTGTGTGTAGGACATTACTTGCCTGGTTAGTCTAAAGCTGTAAACCTAGTCTATTTAATAAATTAGTGTTTCTGAGAGCTGAGGTATTAACAACTAGAATGACAATACTCAAACTAGTATGAATCATAGACTCATAGAATGGCTCAGTTTGGAAGCTACCTCAGAGATAATCTAATCCAACCTCCCTGCCATGAGCATGGATGCCTCTTGACTAGACCAGCTGGCTCAAAGCCTCATCCACCGTGGCCTTGAATATCTCCAGGGAGGGCACATCACAACCTGTCTGGGTAACCCGTTCCAGCATCTCGCCACCCTCATACTGAAGAATTTCTTCCTCAGGTCTAATCTAAACCTCTTCTTCTTCAGTTTAAAGCAGTTTCCCCTTCCCCTTTTTACACTCTTGTAAAAAGTCCCTCTTCAGCCTTCCTGTAGTTTCCTTTCAAATATTGGAAGGGCGCTATAAGGTCACCCCAAAGCCTTCTCTTCTCTAGGTTGAACAAACCCAGCTCCCTCAACCTGTTCTCCAGCCCCTGTATCATCCTTGTGGTCCTCCTCTGGGCTCATTCCAAGAGATCTATGCCCATCTTTAGGTGGGGACACTAGAACTGGATGCATTACTCAAGGTGGGGGTCTCACAAGAGCAGAGTAGAGAGAATCACAGAATATTAGGTATTGGAAGGGAGCTCGGAAGTTCATCCAGTTCAATCCCCCTGCCACAGCAGGATTGCCTAAAAAATCACCTCTCTTAATCTGCTGACCATGCTCCTCTTGATACATCCCAGGATACAGTTGGCCTTCTGGGCTGCCAGAAATGAAAGTAAATAAATGCAGGCAAAACAGAGACAAAACTGGTTTGTCCCTGACTGGATCTGAGGGCTCTGACTAGGTCGGAATGTTATCTCAGCGACTCCATTTTCATGTTGTCCACGTGTTTGACACAGCCATATAAGCCCATAAGAAGTTGGTATTTTTTGGCATTTAGGCATTGTATTATTGTTAACAAACTGTCTCAACTGCATGTGGGCTTCTAAAAGGATGAAATGGCAGTTTTGAAAGAAGCATTCAAATATAAATGTTGAATTTATTCCCAACTGTTTATTTCATCCTTGAAACTCGCTGCGTAATGCACATATGGCACTGATGGGCTAATCTCAGACAGCCAGCAAAAAAATAATCATTGAAAGAGAAGCTGAGGTTCCGCATTGGTAAATTTACTGTTTTGTAGAAATTTGGAAATTTATTCAAATTCCACAAGCAACCAGTGATTTGTACTGAATGCCTATTAAGCCTCAAACTATAGGCACGAAAGACCTCCTCAATTCACCTGTCAATTTTTTATATGCTCTGTGGATCACAAATCTAGGAGTATGGCAAATTTTTATCCTACAGGTTAAAAAATCCCCTAGCCCTAGTCTCCCAGCTCTTCCGTTGCAGCAGTGGTACTTGAGGACTCTGATCTAATGCATTGTTTGTTTTCCAACAAAGGTTGGAAGGTGCTGGGAATACATACGTGTATGCTTCAAAATTTCATGACACAGGGAATGCTCTACGTCAGAATACAGCCTAGAGTCAAGAATAAGCAGGAATCACAGAATCACTCTGGTTGGAAAACACCCCTGGGATCATTGAGTCCAACCAGCTACCCTACCTTACAAGGTCACTCCTAAACTGTATCCCTCAACACCTCATCCAAACCAGGGATGGTGACTCAACCACCTCCCTGGAAAGCCCATTCCAGTGCCTGACCACCCTTTTCTGTGAAAAAAGTTGTCCTAATATCAAGTCTAAATCTGCCCTGTTGTAACTTGAACCCATTCCCTCTTGAATCTTCTAATGGATACCGATAAATTTCCACTTCATTGAGCAAGATGATTGGTATTTAAAGGAACAAATAGATAATTTCAAATTATAAAGCATTTGGTTTATCACCTATGTGTTCCTTTAAGTTGTGCAAGTGTTTTATTATTTGGAATTCCTGATCTTCAACATTTTAAAACTGCCAAAGCTCCATGATTGTGAGGGATTATTTTGACTGAGGTAGTGTAGGGGGTAGGGTTTTTGCTGTGTTTATTTGCTGTCCAGTTTGTTTAATTATTTGTGCATTCATTACTCCTAATTCTGATGTTTGATAGAAGTGAAAGTAATTTTACAACAGCTCCTTCCAAACTTATTTTCTTTTTTCTTTAAGCCTAAGTAGACAGAAAATGCCTTTTTCACATAATATTCTACTTTTAGGGGAGCACATTTCATACTGTGGGACTTACCATCAAAATGAGTCAATGTAGCATACACATTTAACAGCATAGCATTGTGCTGCTCTCCCCCCATTTCTCCCCCTTTCCTCCACAAATCTACTGAGGAGTTGTAAGACAAAGAGAGTGCAGGGAGCGTATGTGTGTCTGTGTGTGTGTGTGTCTGTGTGTGTGTGCATGAGAATTGCCTCCAGCTGCAGCTGAGCTCTTCCAAATATTTTAATTAAAGTCAAATGACTGTTACTTAATCAGCCATGCTGTGAAATTATTTGATGTAAGCTGCTGACCTTTCCCAGGCTGGGAAAGAGGGCTTCTTCTTCCCTGTCTCTTTCTCCGCAGCCTCTCCTCTCCCATCTGTGCCCCAGAGCAACTGGGCATTTCAGAGGTGGTCCTCAAACACAGCAGTCTCCCCACATTTAAGAGCTTATGGGCTCATCCCTTCTCCATATTAGAAATCCATAATGTCCCAGGAGACCTGGCTCCTAGGAGACTTCCCAAGTAAGGCTTTGCTTTGTGCTAGCAAGATACAGGTATCAGTGCACTTAGTTGGCTCCTGCTGGTAACAGTTTTCTTCTGTCAGTTGAATGTCAGTCACCAGTGTTGGGGTTAATGATTTTGGTACACCTTGTGTAGCTGAGTTTCTTTAATTCAGTTGGCTAGAATGTGCTGAGGAAGATGACATATTACTACAAATTATTTCAACTGTCAGGCTGTTAATTTTAATTAGGCTGGCTTTGTTTAGATGTGGAGGTGCCTTTTCAGGTGAAGGGAAGACTGCATGGAAACTAATTATTCAGACATCTTAATTTGCTGTCATACCTATGCAAACAGTGTAGGCACCTATGCATAATACCCCCAGAGTTTGAAACTGTAACAGATAACAGACAGTAAGTTGAGAACAAGGAGCAGTTTTGCCACATAGTTGTTTAAGCTACTATTTTTTTCTTACCTGTTTTTAAGAAACTAAGGCATGGATATTAGCTTTTTCCTGAAAGGCAATGTCTGTGAACTCACAATAATAACATCTTAGAAGATTTTTCATTAGGCTTCTGAGGTGAAGTAGGGTGCACCTCTAAAATTGCCTAAGTATCTATTAACATAGTAGAGTACAGTTTCTCTCTACAGGACTCACTGCACTCTACCTGCTAATTGATACATCCATGAAATACCTGCCTGGATGCACACTTCACCAGCCTGCTGATGTTCTAGTTCATAGGGTGAAGAACACTTATGTAAGCGAATTCCAGTAGCTATTTATTCTTCTGTGCTCCAGCAAGATCCCTACTGTAATGTTTTTGAAGCAACCCGTAGGAAAAAGATTAAAATTGCACACTTAGATTTGGGGTTTCCTAGAAAGAAATATCAGGCTCCTGGATATTATGACTTGTGAGAAATGCTGCAGGAGTTTTGCGTTCTAGCACAGTGTTACCTGGTGAGGTTCTTTTCTCTGTCTATGGGACCTTACATTTCTCTTAACAGTTCTTTCACAATGCTTATATGCTTAAAATTTCTTCCAGAGGCAATGCTAGGGCACAGGCCACAGCATTTTTACATCTCCTGATACCAGTCTTAATACCACTGGGTCTCCTTGTAAGCACAAAACTTGGGTAGAAAGCAGTGGGCTACTAATTCAGTGTTGCTAGAGATAATTATCTAAAATTATCTGCTCTGTCAGAGGCTGATTATTTTGCTCTGCTCAGCTTCCAGTGTTGGACTTAGCCTGTCTGTAGAGGTCTCCCAGCTCCACAGAGAAGTCATCTGTCACGGGGCAGCCAGCCTCCTACTGGACTCTCCAGCAAATCAACAGGGCACCGTGTGAAGGCACTGGGTGATTATGGTCACACATCCTAAAGCAGGGATTTACAGTCTTATCTGTAGCATGTTTTTAGAAGCTCATGCACATACTTACCCATTTTTTTTTATCTATGTGTATGTCTTTGTCCCAAATTCTGACCCAATCAAGCCAGAATGGGCAGTTATTTTGTGGAACAACCAACAGAGATGGTGACAAGCTCATGTTAATTTAATAACTATTTTAATGCTAATGTTAATTTAATGCAGGCTTCCAAGAACTAAAGCCTGGTTTTTGCAGCACTAATCTCAGCTGGGTCTCTTTGCTTTACTGTCCCTTTGCAAACCATCTTTAAAGGATTATGGTGTCAGCAGTCACATACTGTGAATTTTCAATTCCTTGCTTACAGCTTTTAGCAAAACAAAACAGTCCTTCTAAACCTCTTGCTTAGTTTTCAACTTCCAGCATGTTAAACACTGTTGTTAGTGGGTTGATGGTGGCATCCTTGAGAGCTGTCCTGGAGACACACTAACCCAAAAGTGTCAAGTTGCATTGTGCCATCCAAGGTCAGGTGTCTCTCTGCTCCCTCAGAAGGGGACAAAAAATGCATATTGGTTGCTTCGTCTCATCACACTGCTAGCTCTGGTCCATTTTTACTCTCATTGTACTGTTAACTCTTGTTTAGTTAAATCTCTGGCAAGCTGTCTCTCAGATTGCTAACTTCCTCTCACTCCCACAAACTTATTTTTATCAGTTATTTCAGTCTGATTTACCTAAACAAAATATCATTATCATCCTATGTTTCTGATCTCTCTCAGTCTCTTTGTGCATCTTTTCTGCTCCCACTCCTTCCCAATCAGCACCCACTGCAGAAGGCATTAACATGCTTCTTGCTTCTCCTGCTAGGCAAGTGATACAGATTAAACCACCACAATAAAGGGCCTCTGAGTAGATAGATGTAATTGGACTTGAAAATTCTCATGATGAATTTGCAAGGATGAGTGCATGGTAGGTGGGGAGCAATTTCCTGAACCAGCTGCTGCGTGCTTACATCTCCTGGGTACCAAGGAGTTGTAACTGCCTGGGTCTCTAGGTCTCACTTGCCCCTGGGTCTGCAGAAAAGTAATTAGTTCTTCTGGCCTCAGAAAATGCCCCAAAACAATATAGAAGCACTGCAGGACAACAGCTAGAGACAGCAGTTGGCTTTTCATGCCTCAAATAAAGGTGTGATATGATGCCAGAAAGTAGAGAAGAACCTTTATCAACGTGCTTCTTCACCATGGAATGCAAAAGAAATGGGCATATCTTCATCTCAGCGAAGTTAATGTGGCTGAGTCAGGAAAGACAGTATTACAAGGAGGAGCATGAGCTACCCTTTCAATGTTGCAGCTACCCAAAGCTCTTAAGGAAAAGGCAGCAATGGTTATTTCTGCAACAGGGACTAAAGCCATTAAGTGAAAAGCTTAAGAAAAAAAAAATACCAGTATATCTCCTACAAATACCTCCTTACTGCTTCTGTTCAGATCAACATTTAGAGTTGATACAAAAGCATGCGCAATGCCTTGAAAAAATGTTGTTCCTTGCGTTATCTTATTAATAATCTTGGGAATGGCTGTAGTGGTGCTGAGAGGACATGGATATTAATAATGTGTTGCTTGAGAGTATAATCATACAATTATTTAGGCTGGGAAAGACCTCTAAGATCACCACAGTCATCTAGACAATGGCACTAAGTGCCATGTCCAGTCTTTTCTGAAACACCTCAAAGGATGGGGACTCCATCACCTTCCTGGGCAGTCTCTTCCAATGTCTGATCACCCTTTCAGTGATTAAATGCTTCCTAACATCCAGCCTGATGCAACCTCCTCTGATGCAGCTTTAGAACCTGCCCTCTTGTCCTGTCACTAGTTGTCTGGGAGAAGAGCGCGACCCCCACCTGTCTACAGCTTCCCTTCAGGTAGTTGTAGAGAGTGATAAGATCCCTGTGGAGTGTCCTCTTCTCCAGGCTGAACAACTCCAGCTCCTTCAGCCTCTCCTCACAAGACTTTCCCTCCAGTCCCTTCACCAGCCTTGTTGCTCTCCTCTGGACCCACTCCAGCACCTCAATATCTTTCTTTAAGAGAGGGGCCGAGAACTGCTCCCAGTACTTGAGGTGAGGCCTCACCAGTGCCCAGTACAGTGGGAGAATTTCATGGCTATTCCTGCTGGCCACACTGTTCCTGATACAAGCCAGGATGCCATTGGCCTTTCATGCCACTCCTGGGCACACTGCTGGCTCATGTTCAACCGGTTGTCAGCCAGTACTCCCAGGTACCTCTCTGCCAGGCCACTCTCCAGCCACACATCCCACAGTCTGTAGTGCTGCATGTGGCCAAAGTGTAAGATACTGCACTTGGCCTTGTTAAACCTCATCCTGTTGGCCTCTGCCCATTGACCCAGCCTGTCCAGATCTCTCTGCTGCATCTTCCATCCAGCAGATCAACACTCCCCCCAAGCTTGGTGTCACCCCCAAATTTACTAAGGGCAGACTCAATCCCCTCATCCAGGTCATCAGTAAAGATGCTGAATAGAACTGGGACCAGTACTGATCCCTGGGGGACATCACTGGTCACTGGACGCCAGCAGGATGCAGCACATTAGAAAAACCCCACACCCACCAAAAGTAGCACAGCTTTTAAAAGCTCTGTGGTGGCTGCCCTTATGTACAGGTCTTTACTGCAGAGGACCTTGAAGAGCAGTTTTGCACAGCAAGAATTATTTAAAAGGCAATTTCTCTTTGCTGGCGCAGATATGTTGGCTAACCAAACAGAAAATGCAAGCCGTGGTTACCAGTGAGAAGGGGACAAAGGAAAAGACTACCACTCTCCCAGTGGCACATGGAGAAAGAAAAAAGCACTTATGTGTAAAATGATAGAGGAAAATTAAAGGTCCATCAAGATTGTTTCCCATGCTGCCTGTCTCCTCCTTTCAGAGTCAGACCAAGCGCTCACATCAGGTACCAACTACCTGAAGGCTCCCATTTTCCACCATGATCTTCTCATTCCTGAGATGGCTTCAGGGATCAAGCAGGACAGGGGTGTGTGGAAACATGCTTGTCTTTTTTTTTTAATGGGAAAAGCTGTAAGTGACTATCATTAAGGAAGCAGAACATGTACAACAGACATTTTGAGACACTGAATTAATATTAAAGAATCATCTGATATGTTGACGGGTGTATGCACAGAGCTACAAGGCAAGTTGTGAAGGGTAATACAGTACCCAACTAAAATACAAAACAAACTGTACTCTTGGTATCCCTTTCCTTTAATATTATTGTGGCCATTTCTGTGAGCATTTAATGCAAAAATTGTCCTTATATCTTTTCCAACATCACTCCTCAACCTCTCACTTCTGACTCGTGTCCCATATCAGGCTCTCAGAGGCAGACCCAAGCATCCCCACGTGAACTGAACATTTGAAGCTTCTCTTTTTAGCAGGGAGAAGTTTGCAGCCAATTAACCTGGATGCAGCCACAAGAGAGGAAAGGATGGAGTTTACAGGCATGCATGGCAGACACAGAACACGCCAAAAAGTGCTGCTCACAGCCAAAGTAAGTGTGAGTGCTGTTTTGGCCAGCTCTACTGCTGCCTTTCAAAGGCAGGAGGATCTCTGTAGCCTTTGTACTGCTTCCATCCCAGCAAACAGAGCCAGTCCTGTATCAGGGATTGATGCCAAGGCTTGCATTACCCACACCATGGCTGAACTTGACCCAGAGCAACCAGACTTCTCAGCCAAAAGTATGAGACACAAGTAGGAGACATATAAGCTATTTCTAGAATAACCTAAATTCTTCCAGCTCTATCAAAAAGATAAAACCTCTGAAAGCATGTTTTGCAAAAATTGTTTCTTCAGTCACTTCATTTAGATCAGTATTGTTTTGGCTCATTTCCTTAATTTTAATAGTCAGTACCAATAACCCTTGCCTCTTATCTCTCAGGGTGACTGTGACAGCTTCACTTAATGTTTAGCTAGAAGAAAAGTGTTGCATTTTACAACCTTGAAGAAGTGCCAAAGCTTTTATATATTCACTGACAGAGTTCAAAGGTGATGACAGTATTATGCTTGGATATAATAAAAGTCAATCGTCATATGATCCAAACTGAAAAAAATAAATGCCAAGAAGTGTTTAGGGGGAGCTCCATTCAGAGCTAGTATGCGTGGTAAACCCCTTAATCTCAGCACCTATGACAAATGCTATTGAGCATAGCAAGTGGGATTAAACTTGGTTTGCAGAGGGTATTGCTGGATACAAATGCTTTTGGTAACCTCTTAGATATTTCCTGGGGAAGGGCTTGACTTCCACAGTTTGAACTACAAGTGTCAATGTCTTGGAGAAAGGGTTGCCATCCAGGAACAAAATGTTAAGGGAAGTAATGAGTGTTTCCCCCCTTTTTTTTTTTTTTTTACTGTTCAATCCATTAAGTCTCTTCTAACTTTTAGGCCAGAAATTACATCCACTGACATCAGTAAAATAGTTTATTCTGTACTTTGCAACTGTATTCACAAACACACCCAAAATTTGGGTTGCCTGTGGTACACCATGTCAGGAAATTCAAAATGTCCTACTTTACCATCCAGCTAAAACTGGTGTCACTATGCTTTACAAGGCATTTGAACCACAGGTAGTGAGCTTTCAGGAAGAAACTGAACATTGCACAGAGTTGCTGAGTCTACAACTTCATGTCCACAGCTCATGGGAGGCAAATTCTGGGACCACCATTTTACTTACCAGGAAAATGGCACGGAAACACAACGCAGAACTCTTGAGTTGCATAACCTGACTCTGGCATGCAGTTGGAAGGGTCAGATTCTTCCTCAGACTTTTGAAAGTCAAGGCAATTAGAAAGCAACGAAATCACTTAAAAAATTTAACTTCTAACATGCTGGTTTCTAATATACCAATTCTCTACAGAGAATTCGCTACAATTCTCTACCCAATGTGTGGAATGAGACAGGAAGCTGTGCGAATGCAAAAAATAGCAGCCACAACCCTTCAAAACTAAATTCACAGGTGTGTACAAACACTTGTGTGCAAGTGAAGCACAACAGCATGATACTAGCACAGCAGCAAAGACCACTGATGAAAATACTATTTCAGGGTGAAGATCTATTGGACATTTTACTAATTAAGGTATCTCATAAGGCAATACAGTGGCACTGCTGCAGAATACTGCACTGACATTACCAAGTGACTCATCATACTCTTCAGCAAAGTCATACTTCAGTGCATAGTCACAGTCACTGCTGTCACAGAATCACAGATTTCCATTTCATGTTGGACAGGACCCATAAGAATCATCAAGTACAACTCCCTGCTCTTTGCAGGACTGCCTAAAACCACTGTAATGAAATACAAGCCTGAGTTTAAAGTATGAGTTAGTATTACTAACTTCCTTAAGGAAACACCACTAGACTGGTTTTGGTCAAGCCAGTGCTAAATAAAAAATATACTCTTGATAAAAACTGAAACATCCTAGCCCTGGGCCAAATTACATTCTGGCAAGGTAAAGCCACTCATCTAGATAAAAATGTGATCAATTAGATACAGGCATGCATGTATAATGAAGGGATCTGGATTTTCTGTAAAATTAGAACATCCATTCTTTTTCTCCACTTCATCAGCTTGATTTCTTTAACTTCATCACTGTGGACTCAAAAAGACAAGAACATACTATCTTGACATTGTTTCCAGACAGTTGCTCAACCTGTGGCAAGATGTGGCAGGCCAAACTGCTCTATAATTGAAACAAAGGGCACTCTTGCCACACGAAAGGCAGGGAGATCGAAATTGCACCAATTCTGCTGAATGTCACTTGGCTCCTAAGTGAATGAGGAATTTACTGTGAAGCCTTCAGTGATGTCATGCTCTGTGTGTGGCCAAGTCTGAAGTCACTGGGTGTTGTGTTGGACACAGCCTAGCGCCTTGCTTCACAGGACAGCCTGCACCCACCATCTCTGGGTACAGCTGGCTAAGATAGGGGTGTTTTTTCTGTCTGTTTTACAGATGCAGCTGCTATTTGCTGTCAGTGTGGTATCAGAAGAAAGACCTTCTTTTCACAATTTGGCAAGCTGGTGAAATTCCTCTTTTAACTAGCAGGTAGGACCAAGGTGAGACACCATCCACACAAAATTAGATGCTAAGTGAAGCAGCAGATGAAAACCTGGCCAAAGAGAGAGATGCAATTGTAAAAACCAACCAAGGTGGAAGAAGACAGTCTTGTTTGCGACTGCTGTGTAAAACATGCACCCTCCTAGCCGAGAGATTTCACCTGCCCTTTGGCATGGGGACATTCACAAGCTCTGGGGTACCAACCTGGTACTTGTATCACACAGTACTTGCAGAGCTGGACCTAACCAACTATAGGCAGTCCAAGACATCAAATTCTTGTAGGCCAAGTGGAATGAGAACAGTTTCAGTGGACCCCTATTTCAAAGGCACTATGGTAGGAAAAACTGATAAAGCCTTAGGGCAGGAAAGAGGAAGGACACAGAAGAATAGAAGCGTTTAGGTCCCTGAAAGAATTGCATTTAGGTTTGTTTCTCTGTTTCATCAGGTGGGTCCGAACTGACAAGGGTGTGGATGCACTACCTTAGGGCTTGCTAGCATGCCATCTAAAAAGCAACCCCTTCACCAAGCTGCCAGGATTATTTGGCAGATAAAATTCAAAAGCTTTTATTTCATTTGATAACTTATTTCATCATTCAGGCAAACCACTTGAACAGAATCATTAGGAGGAGGAAGGGACCTCGAAAGATCATCCAGTCCAATCTCCTAAACCAAGTCACACAGGAACACATCCAGGCGGGTCTTAAACATCTCCAGTGAAGGAGACTCCACAACCTCCCTGGGCAGCCTGTACCCTCCCTGTGATGCTTCACACAGCCAAAAAAGGCTGCTTCTTTGTTGAACACCAAAGGGTCTGACCTTAACAGCATGTGCAAGACCAGCAAAGGCAAATCACCTTGGGGAAAGCTTCTCACTCTTTTTGCTGCCTATCAGCAGGAAAAAAGCTAGTTTGATCACCAATACTGTCTGCTTCAGCAGCCCCCAAGCGTTGAGCTATCCATTCCTTCTTGCTTTGATCGACCCTGTTTTTGCTGCAGCAATTCTGCATGATGACAAAGCACAAGTAAAACAGGATAAGAGTAAAACAGCATAATGAATATTTATTCTGAAAATATGGCAAGAGTCTAAGGCACTTCAAACATTTCAATATAATTGACTAAAGTGAATGTGACAAGGCAATACCATTCCATAAATATGCACCGAGGACTATGCTCAATTCCACTCAAGGGGAATACACAGCTGGTACCTCCAATTTTACTCTCCAATAAACATATGGAGCTTATAGACTGCCACAGTTAATAAAAATATGGTAACACAACATGTAATTCTTCATGTAGTTTTTAATTATTAAGGCATATAAAATGTTGAAAATACTGTGTGAGATAATTTTATAGATACTAGTATCTTTCATATAAAAAGTTATACATTATCCCCAATTAGCAACAACTTACTTAGCGAACTTCAGACCTGATGAGAGGCTCTATCCCCAATACCTACCCACTTACCCACCAGCTCAGGATCCACGAAGCTGACTACATAAGCTTTCTGAATTTCAAAGTCATTAAAACCATCACAATTATGTTGGAATGAAATTTATGAAAAGGTTACTGTGATGAAGTCTAGGCACAGTAAATACAATTATGTTTCAGAATGATTAAAAAGAATCCACTGGGGCACCCCCGCATGAATAGCTTTACAAGTCCTAGGATGTACATAACATTGGAAACGATGGTGTAGAGCAAAGAAAAACAGGGCTTACGCCAGTGTATGAAAAGACGAGAAAGGTTAACAAAAGAACAGTTCTGGTTAAGGTTCTTAGCTGAGCACTACTTATCTATGTGTTTGCTTCAAGTTTACAGTTTTCTATCTTTAGCACTAGATCTCTGCTTTCACTTTGCTGGTGAGTTCAGGCACAAGACAATTACATTCAGTATCTGTCTCAGCAAAACAGTGACATGTAGCAGCTTAAAGATGGCATAACGATTTTTACAGACACTACTCAAACATGGCTCTGTGGGTGGGACCAGGAGATGTCCTTCTGCTTACTCTAGGAGTACCCTAGAAGAGAGGAAAGAGCAGTTAATCAGAGGAAAATTATTCCAGCCAGCCTAATAAGAACACAGCACTTACAAGTGCCTTTAATTACAGAGTTACTTCTTTTTCTCTGTTGAATTTAGGAAGAACAGTGACACCTATCATACAATTTACTAAAGGACAGTATGTGTTGTTTAGACAGTGAAACATTTCACAGCAATTTATCAGGAGAGTGAGTCTGGGACAGCAGGGGGATAATTGCCAGGACTCCTAGCACTGCTGTAACTCTACAAACCGATGTGTTTTGGTGATGAGGTCAATCATTAACATTACATTGATAAAACAGCACCTCTGTGCACTAGTCAGAGCCCATGAACTCTGCTAGTGAGCACTCTGTAACCCCAGATAAAAAGGATGAAGAGAAGGTACCCTTTACCCAGGGTTCAGCTTTCTACAGTCAACCTGCATTTTAAAATGTACATTCCACTTATCAGAATAAAAATTATCCTGTGAATAAACTCAAAATTACATGTGCTGTACTGTTTTAGAGATGCTTAGAGAATTATTCTTTGTCTGTGTTTTACTAGTGGGTTCAGGAGCAGCAAGTTAAACAATAAACTGTAGAAAGTTGTATACTAACCGGTGACTGGGTTTTGGAAAAGTTCACATGGGCATAAAGGAGAACTGCTATGTCCTTATGTCCAGCTTCCAGGGCTATTGAAAGTGCTGTGCTGCCATCCTCATAGGAGAAAGGAAGAGATAAAAGAATTAGTGCTTGAGTTAACAGATCTCTTAAAAGCCCCATCAGGACACAGAGAAGGGACTTTATGAAGTGGAGCCCTACTGCTCAGATGCAGACTGGGTTAATTTAGAGTCTTGTTTAATTTCTTTTATTATAATTAAGTGATAATACGCCATGCACTGCTATTTTATGAGGCAGTCCAACTGTCAGATGCCTTGTAATATCTCTCAACGACTAATCCCAATTATTCCTGAGGAAGAATGAACACACCATTATCACAATAGTGTTACACGCAGTACTGTGTAAGACCAGTAATTTCAGAAGACTGGGCTGTCTGAAAACAAACCACAATGCTAGCAAGAAGAGCAGAAGAGATAAGGGAGGGATAAGCATTAATAAAATATAGTAATTGCTGTGTTACAATTATTATTATTGTGCTATAGCTCCCATTAACAGTAAGAGCAGTTGCATTCATAATTCCAAATCCTCCTATACAGAAATCTAACTACAAACAAATGGACTTTCCTGGTCAAATATTCAGAAACCATAGTTGTTGAGGCTACTAGAAGCAAAGATTGTTTTTGGTGAAAGGGTGCCTTTATTGACATGTTGTTTTCTCTTTAGACCATGTTTGATCCAGGAAGATGCCAGACAACTTGTAATGTGAACCTCTGAGCTATCAGAGAGGCATGCTTTTACAAAGCTGCCACATCCCCAGCTCTGCCTTCCTTGCTTCCCTGTCTTAAGTTGGTTGCCTCACATGGCTACAACTCCCTGCTCCCCAGTGGTGTTTAAATTACAAGGCAGGCAGATACGACCTCAGTGCACATCTCACAGTGGTCCAATGCCTGGCTGTTGGCTCTTATACACTTAAGTTTCCATAATAATGCCAATATTTGAAATATTCTCTAACAGAGATTGCCTCTTATGTTGGCTCTCTAAATGAAGCACGTTTTCAGCCATTACTGTAGCACTGGTATGCACCAATTCAAGGAAACTGTAAACCAGCATGGAGCATGTCAGACAGCATCCAAGTGGAAATCTTCTTATGAGGCTACAGGAAGCAATTCTACATAAATCTAATGATCCTGAGCAGACAGGGAGCTACAAGAGCTGTACAGTACAGTGCAATATAATGGACTACAAGAGCTCCACAGTCAACACTAGGAAAAGCCAAGTACTTAAAAAGAGATGTTGAATCACTGTCAGAGTGGCAAACATCAGCAGGATGAAGTTCAGCTTACTACTGATCGTGCTGACTGGAAAAGAATCATTGTCACACTCAGAGTACCAGGAGAATGCTAAAAATCTCATAATCTCACAGTACAGGCAAGCCCATTATAAAACCGGTGAACAGTAGACAAACTGTGCTTGGGAAACTATCTGCAGAAATACTGTTAAGTGTCCCATCTTACTGTATGGGATACTGCCTGCAGGTAGAGTTAAATATCCCATCCCATAAAAATTTTGATTGTTAACTTGGTGATTAATAGTGCTTACAGCATCCAGCCTGCAGTAACCTAGATTGCCCCCACGTGTTTGTAACACTGAGGCCTTCTCACATTTTCCCCTCAGGCCAGCTGTTACACACTGATGGCATCATGAGAGGGCAACTGAGACGGTTCCTGCAGCTGCGAATGAACTGAAATGATGCTTCTGCCTCTCTGTGACCGCTTCAACAAATAACCACCCACTGCCCACTTGAAACATAAACCCAGGCTGCATTTCAGTACTCACTGGGCAAAGCAATAGGAAGAATGGGAAGAAGGAACAGGAAATAGAGAATACGAAGCGGGAAATGTATCCAAGAGGGGATGTTGTTACTGAGAAAACAGTACTGGAAAGAAACCAGCTACCTAAACCACTTCAAGCTTGAGAAGTCTACAGATCAAATTGCCTGTGGACAGTGTAGGTTGCATTGATTCTTGCAAAGAAGAAATATGCACTTTGCACTAAAGTCACAGCCTGCATCTGTTTACTGTCAGTGTAGTATAGCTTAATGACTGAAACCAAACCTATATTCTCAAAAGTCACACTGTAGATAATACTTTAACGTCCTGTGAGACAACTGTAGGGTTGAAGTTTGTCACGGACAGAGAAAAGCAACACCGCAAGGCTGTTAAGTCACTACATAAAAGTCCTAACCAAATTTGAGAATCTGGAGAAAGAGAGAAGGAAAGTGAAAAAGAAAGAGGGGAGGGAAGGAAAGTGAGAAAGAAAGAGGGAAGGAAAGAAAGGTGTTTCACCATTAGCCAGAAAACGGGGTTTTCTTGCTGACCACTGCACATCTACAGCCAACCATAAAAACTGCTACTGGGTAGGTCTGTTAGTAAAGCAAGAACACTAGCCAAATAATCTAAGCAGAGAATTCATTTGGTAGTTTGGTGTTGTGAGTAAGAAGATTTCAGCAGCTCTCCATCAAAACACAATGAATTAGATAAACATTCCAGAGTCAAGAAGCTATTTGATGAAGCATGTTCTGGAAAGGCAACTCACATTGTCCTCCAGGGTGCCATTACACCCAGGCTGAGCCAGCAGGAGTTTGACAATCTCTGCATGTCCATGTTCACTAGCACACATCAGAGCTGTAGAGCCCTCGTCATCCTGGATATTGACATCTGCGCCACAGGCCAGTAACGCTTTGACCATGTCTATCCGCCCATGACTCACAGCTAGCATCAGTGCAGTCTGTCCAGCCTGCATGGGAAGAACAGGAAAACCCAAATAACTACACGTGCAATGACAAAGCATGCACACTTACTTTTTTGGCACTGTGCTTCTTCTGGGGAACCAGCTGTTGTTTTATACCGCACTCCCAAGGCCCTGCTTGCCATTATTTAAATACCTTTAATGCATGATATATCCCACATACACAAAGTTATTTATTAAATTACTGGAAGATAAAGGATCCATTTCCAGATGTCTGGAGTTCCTTGGAAGGGGCGCTAAATGGTGCAGGACTTATAAGTGCTTCCCAAAATTCAGTACTAGTTCTTTCATTCTTTCATACAGTATTACGTTTTAATTTTTAGAAGAGATCCAGACCTAAGGCCCAACTGTTATCCCACAGCTCCATTTTATATACTGCAATAAAAACCATACACACAAGCATCAAAGACCACAGAGGCTGAAAGTATGACTGCAAACACTGAACCGATAGAGCAGTGATGGAAGCGTGCAAAGAAAGATAGTGAACAGTGTGTCTTCTACTGACCTGGCTGGCTTTAGCATTCACATCCCCACAGCTGAACAGTTCCTCCACTATCCTCATGTCCTTCTCTGCTTCCACAGCTGCAAGTGCTGCAAGCATGATGGGGGTATAGCCGGCCTTATTCTGATGATTTACATTACAGACATCTGCAGAGGAATGAGATCATTTCTTTGGAAAGCAGGAATCCAAAAAAGCAGCAATTGTGCTAATGAACTGAATAAACTGTTAGTGGAGCAGCCTATAAAAAGAAAAAGCAGTAACTGTTTTCATAATGGAAGCAATTGAAGGGAAAGTGGAGAAGGAGAACAAATAAGCATGAATAATCTTGAGCCTGAGAAAGAAAAGGATTCTCTTATCCTATGCATGCAACAC
This sequence comes from Rhinopomastus cyanomelas, assembly GCA_013400115.1. NCBI lineage: Eukaryota > Metazoa > Chordata > Aves > Bucerotiformes > Rhinopomastidae > Rhinopomastus > Rhinopomastus cyanomelas. Next base: position 67,758 of record VXBP01010732.1, read on the forward strand.
AAGAAGAGCACAAAACCACCTTATACATCATAATTTAGGGCTTGCTTTGTGTGTGTGTGGGGGTGGTAGTGGGGTTTTTTTTTGTCTTTTGTAAAAGAAAGTGGTCTGACATTTTACATGACCATAGGGGTCATGGGTCCAAATCTCAGGAATATCATCAGAAGAGAATTTAAGGTCCTCTCCTAAGGGTTTCCACACTGCAAAACAAAAGACATCCCAGGAACATGGTCAGTAGAAAAGCTGTTTATGCTCCGCACAAACATTTTCCTGTAATTGGTGTTATTTTAAAGTCCTGCTAGTGTACTTTGACACGTTTTTAAGACACAGAAGAAACCTTTCAATTACAGATTGTTTTCAGCTCTACAGATTATCTGACAATGAAAAAAAGTACTCTGCTCTGGGAATGCAGGTCCTCTGACTGGTGCCAGCAACTGACAAGTGTTCTCCTTTTTGATGAAGCCTAATCTCCTGCCTCTGTTCCTGAAACTCTGCAGACATTAAGTAGGGCTTATTAGTCCACCACGCAGCAGGGCTTTGTATGCTTATCATATTGGAAAGAAAGAACTCAGGCTTACATAAACAGTGTATCTAGACTTGGGGCTAAACTGCACCACAGATATCTTAACAAGCAAAAAAATGTTTCAGGAAATTCTTCAGTTTTACTGCCAAAGGCTTTTTTTTTTTTCTTTTTGTTATTGCTTTGTTTTGATTTGGCTAGGTTTGCTTTATATGTGAAAGTAACTCAGCAGAAGCAATACAGGTGCAGATCTAAGAAAATCCATACATTCCATGTACATGACCTGTGCTATGTAATTATAAGCTGTAACCCAATCTTACTGTCAAAAGTCACTTCTGGAAAGCCACTGAAGCCACACAACATCACATGCTACATGCATTAGTTCATGAGGAATGCAAAATTATTGGAAGTGATGGACTACTCTGACTAGATTACTTCATCAGAAGTGTGCTTTCTGGGGTCACAGTTCAGCTCCTTTTCTGTAAGGCTAATGTCCTATTTGTCCTTGTGGTTGCATGGTAATATAGAGGAGTCTCCTTTCTCACCTGGTCTTCTCACCAAATACAGATGCAGAGTTCTCACACCAAGAATCTGCCTCTGATACATGCCACACTGCAAGCTGACTGTAGGGACTATTTAAATGCTACCCAGATTAGTCTGAACACCTGAAGGAATTTGTCAGTTTGCAAATATTTTCCACGTGCTGGAACATGCACTGTGCCCATGTGTTTCTGTCACTGTCACATGGTTTTTGAATTTTACAGTTACACCCCACTGTGTTCACAGGAATACACTGACTACTGTAAACTACATGAGTCCTGACTTCCACCAACAGATGAACATGCTTGTGCTGCATGTAGTTACCCAGAGAGTGGAGGGTAGTTTCCTCCCACTGCTGTGTAGCAAAGCCAGCTTGTTGCTTTTCACTGTGCTCCTGACATTCCCTGCATTCCCCCGCTGTGACTCACTCTTCCCTCAACAGGCTGCCTTAGAACAGGATCAGAGATTTCAAAGTGCTCAGTTTCCTGCTGAGGAAGTCTCTGCATGTGTGACAAATGTCTATCATTAACATCCCTTGTTTATCTGTTGCTACCATTCTGGATGTATAAATATTGCTAGGCTTATACTCCAGTTAAGCTTCACAACCAACTGTGATGGATTTTATACCTAGTTTAGAGAAAAAAACTTCAGTCAGGAAGCAAAACTAGATTTCAACAGATCACATTCTGCACGGGACTAACTCCAATATGTGACACCTTCTGCTGCTTGCATTCTGGCAATCTGGGGAGCAGATGCTATGGAGTTTCCCTTTGCCACCATCCTGCCTACATGTATGTTGAAAGGGATAGAAAGAAGAAAGCAACAACAAAAGCAACCAAATGCTCTTAGAGAGCAGCTCAGGTGTGTCAAGGTGGTGGCCAGGAAAATCTTTTCTACTACTCTAGACTAAGGCCAGACTAGTTTGAGTGTTTAACATGGGCATTTATACCTTAAGTGCATTTTCTTCCACCAGCATCCTATCTTTGGCTGAACTGGTGCTGCTGAATTACAGTCCAAGAGTTAGAGATCTGCTTATGTATTACAAACCCTGGTCAACTCTGCATATAATTTACTTTAGTGCTTTTGTAACTTCTTCAAAAGTCACCATCACTTCCAAAGCTAGTACTAAAAACAAGGATTCTAGGCTATCCAAATGAGCCACCATGTAACTTTTAATGGTTAAAACTGCTTCTGGCGGAAGCCCAAACTTGGATCTCACGCTCACCAAGAATCTCACCTGCAAGGATTGCAAACTGAAGTAGTACCAATGCTAGTAATGGGCAAACAAGACAACCTACTTGCATCCAGAAGCAGCTTTACAATTTCAAAGTTAGAATGTGAGACGCTGTAATGCAGAGCCGTGTTTCCATTTCCATCTGCCATATTGATGATATGTCTAAGGACAGCAGGAGAAATCTCTTCAAAAGCAGTTATATAGTCTCCAACCATTTCAGGCACAGCCGACTTCTGACTTGAGACACGAAACCATTCATGCTGGATTGTATTTAAACAAAACCTCTGCCAAAACAAAGACAGAAAAATTTACATATGGGCAATCTATTTAAAGGTTTTTCCATCCCACAAGTCAGTACATGGGAGGTCAAGCCTTTTTTAGTCAAACGTGGGAACAAAATATTCAACTCACAAACAAAATGTACAGACTGAAGCTTCCCTTCTGAGTAACCCTGTCTTTAAAACACCAGTTGTTTACCTCCTCCATTTCACCTAGTTTTCAGGAATGGTTGATCATTGGAGGATGAAATTACTCTCAGAACTAATACTGGTGAGCAGAAAAAAAACTTGGGAGTAACCATTTGCATTAAATACTTAACTAAGTTTATAAATCACTAATGACCCCAACACTAATAGCAATGGGAATATAACTTTCTCAGACACTTAAAACAACATTGTGCTAAGTCACTTAGACTCAGTATTGAAACATGAATTATCAAATGCACAAGGTATAGGTGAACTGGCAGTTCTGCAGGGGAAGAGCTGGGCATTACAAAAGGTCTCAAGCTGAACCTGAGTCAACAACATCACACTGTAATTAAAAAGGCAAATACTTTTGGGTATAAATTAACAGACTTTCCGCTTGCAAAGCATGTGATGCAGTCCTTTCTCTCTGCAATGTGAAGGCAACAGCTGGATTATCTTGTCTGATTCAATCACTGAATGACAGAAAAAATGTTTTTAAAGGTGAGACGCCTGGTCAAGGAAATCTGAACTACGGGACAGACAGGAAATCCCTAGATATATGTAAAAGTTGCGTAGATACAGTGCTTAAGGAATGGTTTAGCAGCTGAATTGGTAGAGTTAGGTTAATGGTTGGACTTGATGATCTTGAAGGTCTTTTCCAAACGAAACAATTCTATGATTCCATGTCTGGAAAGCTTTGTTAAAAAAACATCTAGGGAAAGGAAGCCCATAACATTTTCATAATGCAGAACACTGTTGCACAGATAAAAGAAAACCTGTTGATCCGCAGGATGGAAGGCTATAGCAGAGCAACGGTTTTTAGCTGCAATGACAGCACGCAGGCTAAATGTCTATCCAGGCTAAACTTTCCCATTGATATGTACTGAGGGTAGAAAGACAGGAATCTCTTAGGCCAGGGAACAATGCAGGAAAAGCAGATCTAGCTTTAAGCAAAGGAGGCTTCTGTAGTCACTGCCTGCTCTGACTTTCTGAAACAATTTTTCTAATCTGGAAGGTTCAGTATGTTCTTCTCATAAACTTCCGCGTGCAAGGTGGACAGTAAGTTCCAAGCCAGTTTTGCAAAGAAGACTCTCACAACTTTATATCTATTTGTACTACACATACATATATATACAGGATATTCTACATCAGTACTACTATAACAAAAACTTACAAGGGCCAGCCATTTGAGTTAACCCTGAATGTAGAGAGCTGGAGCACAGAAGTGGTCATAAAGTGACACAATACAATTCTTAATTTTTTTTTTATTTTGGGCAGTACTGTTTGCAAAATACCACAAAGAAATTATTTTTGCAGTCACAGGATCACATGCATTACTAAGTAAAGGATATACATTTTTAACTCAAATAATCCATCACATTCAAAAAGGAGAAGTCCACAGCTCTTTGTAGTGTAAACAGTAAGTTCAAGAACTGAGTATGTTGGAAGAGGTTGGGACAAATTATACAGATCCCTAGCTGTACTCAAGTTTTATCTTTTTGGATAAGATGTCTTTATCAGCAGACAGTGGACGGGACATAATTAGTTTGCAGTTTCTAGCTACAAAGCACCACTTGTGCTGGCAAGCACTTTGAGCAAAAGAATCACAGAATCATGTAAGACAGATGCAAATTAAAATTCCGCTTCCAAGGCAGAGATTATTCACCTGGTTATATCACTATTGACTCTTTCAATTATGATTGGGCCTGAAGCATTTGTTGTTTGAATGCATAAACTAGTCCTGAAGGACTGATGCAGCATTAAAAACTGCCCACCACAACTATATTAAACAGACATCCAAAACACCTCTTGCACCATGGATGTTAGCACTGGACACAAGCAGTATTACTGTCTCACAGACAACATTACTGTCTTTAAGAAGCTACACATGCTGTACTACAGATAAGACTGGCACTGCATCTTTGCCTTTTACATCACTGAACAACTGTAATAATCACTTCATATCACTAAGCAGTTATTGTTTTGCTTTCAGCCTCACAAAGTAGCACAGGCAATTCCTGTACAAGGCATGTAAGTGATTCCTATGTGAAGCTAATAAAGCCTTATTTTAAAAAATGAAAGCTCCCTGCTGCACTGATAAAATGCACAGATGCATCAAACTGTGCTTTCATGTTACTATTTTCTTGTGTGTGCCTTGGGACAGTAACTGCCAGCATACAAAGTACAATCACATTCTCTGAATAAAAGTCTGCTGATAGAAAGAGCACTTTATGATTCTTTCAAGATTAAATCCTCTTTTCCCTAGCACTGCAGTGCTGGTCCTGCAGCATCAGAACTCATCCTTCCTCGAACTTTTTCTGTTACATTTCAAAGAGAATTTTGCTCTTCATTGCTTACCACATCTTTGTTGGTCAGTGAGTTTTTCTGTTACAGTTCAAAGAGAGTTTTGCCCTTCATTGCTTACCACATCTTTGTTGGTCAGTGCCTTGGGGTCATCGATGTTGTTTCTCAGCATGTGACAGGAAGAAAGCATCTTTTCACTGAGTTCGTATCTGAGGGAGACAACAGAATACATGGCATATTTCCATTTTGCTCTTTTCAGTGCAGATGCATTCACTTTCCTGAAGGTCACATGGGAATCAAAGTTTCTAGTCTAGCATTCAGCTTTTTCAATGGAGAAACCACTCTGGCAGCTCTTCTCCATGGGAGACTCCCTCTACAGTGAGCAGAGCTGCTGGTGGGGCTGTGGACCTCCGTGAGGAGGAACAACATATTTCTGAGATGCACATGGGAAAGCAGTGGGAACAGAAAGCAAGCAATGCATTGCTTCTGTTTTTAGGCTTGGCAACCCCTGTAGTGCAAATTCTCACCTGCTGTACAACTGCAGAGCATGTATTATATACTTTGTGCTTTGATTATGTGATTAACAAGAGGAAATGCTGATAGTTGAGACAGAAATGGAACTGACTGCTGGGAAAGGGCTTTGGTGGCACCTCCTGCCAGGTCTCTTTCACTGGAAGCCAGCCCTTCTCACCCCACTCACTCTGGAAATTTACACTTTCTCCAGTTCCCCATCATGTTTTCGCTTCTGTCCCCTTCCACCACAAATTTTAAAATGCAGGGAGTAGATAAAAATAAGAAGGCCTATGCCACATGCCACACAGGTTAACCATCTCTGCCTACAACCTGACATCAAGATAAGGGCAATTTGCCAGGGCAGTTGCCCCAAAAAGCAAGAGGATAACACACTCATGTAAGTAAGGTGGGCATTTTAAGCCCTCCATGATTACAGGCCAACAGATGTTGCCTCCAAAGCAATTAAGTGCTCCATCACCGCATGGGCCATACTCTACTCATTGTCACATGGCCATGCACCCTGGGGTGCCAGGGCCGCCAGCTTGCAGAGAAGATGCTCCTCTTCACAATCACAACTTGCAAGGGTAAATAGAAATTAGTAAGATGAAGAATTTAAGAAATTGCCCATCTTTTTATGTAACCTGTAAAATAACAGGATATCCTATAGTACTGTAAAAATAAAGCTTAGTGCACTTCAAAACTCACAGCTCCAGGAGCTCTTAATTATCTGTTTCTGCATCCATTTTATTTGGCAATTGATACTTACAGGTAAATTTGATGCTAAGCTGTATTCCCCAAGTGAAACATGTCATAGTTTTGTCTTTGCATTTTTACTGTTAGTATTCCACTAACATAATTTTCCAAGCTAGCACATTTGGAAACATCTAGCAAACCCAGTTCATTTTATATGTTTATACTTCTTTTAGTCCATTCACATATCAGTCAGAGCTCACCACACTACTGCTTCCCATGTGCCAAAAATGGCCTGTCAAATGCTACCACACACAGCTCATTACCAGCAATTTGCAAAGTAACTTAGACATGAAGTGCTGAACAACTGCATGATGGCAGCCTTAAAATATATTATTACAGTAGGTGACCACATAGGAAGTGTATCACCTCAAGGTTGCATGTTCTGTTTACTGCTGTACCCCATCATCTTACTGAGCAGCACCAGCCACAGCTGTGGACAGTACAACTGCAGGATGTGCTTTGAGTAGAGTGCTGACTTGGACTGATTTGTTTGCCTGCTCACTGTTTTACAAAACAGATTCAAATAATCACAGAATCACAGACCATTAAGGATTGGAAGGCATCTTGAAAGATCATCCAGCCCAATCCCCCTGCAACAGCAGGATCACCTAGACCAAGTCACACAGGAACATATCCAGGTGGGTTTTAAATGTCTCCAGAGAAGGAGACTCCACAACCACCCTGGGCAGCCTGTTCCAGTGCTCTGTCACCCTCACTGTGAAGAAGTTCCTTCTCATATTTATATGGAACCTCTTATGTTCCAGCTTACCCCCACTGCTCCTTGTCCTATCAGTAGTTGATACTGAGAAAAGCCTGGCTCTGTCCTCCTGACACCCACCCCTCACATATTTATAAACATTAATGAGGTCACCCCTCAAGTCTCCTCTTCTCCAAGCTAAAGAGACCCAGCTCCCTCAGCCTTTCCTTATAAGGGAAGTGTTCCACTTCCTTCATCATTCTGGTTGCACTATGCTGGACTCCCTCCAACAGCTCTGTGTCCTTCTTGAACTGAGGGGCATTGACTAATCCCAAAAAAGTGCCACTTGTGGCCTGGGAAAGCTTCTGCTAAGGAGGAGCCACTTGAATCTCGATATAAATAGACCACTTAAAGGTGCTATGGTTAGTTGCTGGAAAGGACACCTTCTGATACCTTCTCCCTAGTCACACACAGCTGTTTTGCCATGGAACTGCCTCTGGTTACCCCCATGAGGAGAAGGAAAGTGGGCTGCCATTGAGGAGTGACAGAGCTGGCATTTTTTTCATCTGCATGGGTACAGCCCTTGTCTTGCCCCACACGCTGAGGCAGCAGTAACCAACTTGGAGGCACTTAGGAGAGCACAAGCAACCCACCTCTCTCTGATTTCCACCTCCTCAGCCTCGCACTCTGTGGATGGGCTGTCTTTTTCTGCCCCCATGATGCAAACCTCTGGAGAGCAGGACACAGGCTGCTCGTCCTCTGTGTGCTGGCTGCTAGGGTACTCATGGTCCCCACATTCCTCCTCTGAATCTGAAGAGGAGCTCTCCTCAGAGCTGGAGTCATCACTGGACGTTGTCTCATACCTGGGGGGGAGACAGGAGGAGCAGAGGCGCTTGCTCAGTGCCAATCACCACTTGTCAGTACCCACTTGTGCTGGTGCAAGTTGAAAAATGTCTTATAAAGGCTTAATCCTCCTGTCTTCTACTCAAAGACCTTTTCTACAAACTGAACTCAGTTTCACTACCAGCTGATAGTGATTATTATGTGAGCAGTATGTAAGGAAAGAAGAAAAATTTTAAAACACTTCCTCAGATCTTGCTTTAGTCCTCAAACTAAATAGTTTTGTTAAGAGTAAATGGTGGTGTTACTTTGCAAGACAGATTTAAGCAGGGAAGCTAACAAACCTATCTAAAGACAAGAGCCACAGTTTTAACATTTTTTCCTATGATGATCCAGAACATTTTTACATTTTAGGTGAAATACAAGTAATTTGAACAATTATAATGCTGATTCTAATTAACTGTCTTATCGATCTCAGCAGCAGAAAAATTAACGTACTACTCTTACTCTTTTAAAGCTTAACAGTGTTTTATGAATGACAACATCCCCTCGCTGTAAGCAGTTTATACTTTTAGCCAGTATGTATGAAGTGAAGTAACTGCAGTGTCTAGGCATCACTGCACAGGGAACACATCAAAGAAAAACTAATCTGAGGAAAGGGCTAGTAAAGTCGTGTAAAAAGAATCTGGTGGCATTTTAAAGTTCCTTGCAACTTTCTGCATTTGTGTAGCAACGTTTCAATACTTATCTAGCACAAAGCCAGAAAAATTAATTCTTAGACAATGCCATCTCTTGCTGTATTGTTTGACAGCACAATGCTGCACTTGTCAGCTGCCAAAGATGTATTAAAGCTTTCCTTACAAAAATATTGCCCATGAGAAATGTTCCCGTGGCTCTTTTGTTTGTTTCACTTTCCTCTGCTAAATTTGGTAGTTCTTGAGACCGATGCAACGTATCACCTGCAAACACAAAAGGCTCCGATGGTTGAGATAAGCTTAGCTGTTTCATTCCTCCCTGAATGACCGGCCAAAGCTATCTATGCTCATATTCCTGGGTCCCTCTTTCCCTTCCTGCTGTGACAGTGTAACAAAGGCAGGTTTTTTTTGAAGAGAGGTCTCTTACCCGCCGTTAATGCCAACAAACTGCAGGTTCTTCTTGGTGTTGCTCAAATCCTTCTTCCCGTCCTGTTTCTTCATGATAGATTTGAGTGTGTTTTCATTATTCGTACACACTGTTAAAAAGGGAGATGAAGCACAGTTATCAGTACAAACATGTAGTAGCTTTAGACAAATCAGCTTTCTGTTTTGTTTACCAGCTGAAGTTGGGCTTTCTAATCTTTCCATGCATATAGGCACATACATGCAGTCACAGAATCACAGAACATCAGGGATTGGAAGGGACCTCAAAAGATTTTCTAGTCCAATCCCCCTGCCAGAGCAGGATCACCTAGACCAAGTCGCACAGGAACATATCCAGATGGTTTTAAATGTCTCCAGAGAAGGAGGTCTCAGTGACTTTCCCTGTAGTTGCATCTTTACCCACTTTCACAATTTTTAAACTGTATTTCACATTTAAACTCCATAAGCACAGTGAAAAGTGAATATGAGACAGTTATTACCATAGAGACCAGAAGCAAGCTGATCATCTGTCAGGTTAATTGGAGCAAGAGTTTTGTCCTGAGAAGAAAAAGTCTTCCTTCCCCGAACAGCTTCCACCAGAGGAGTCTTCCTTTCCTCCACAGTGGGCAGAACGTCCTCCTCCAATTTCAGTGTTCGTAAATTTGAAGGTAAGTGGGCATTTGCAAGTTGGCCATGAGGGATGTACTCCAAAGAAGCATCTGGCAGAGAAAACAGTAGGTATCACAGAGGAGTCAGACCAAGACACTTCCATCAATACTGTGATCAACAGAGAGAAAAAACCAGACTGGGGTTGGGGTGGCGAAGGAGCAACGCTTGTGCTTTATAATGCTCTTTTCTAAGGGTCCAATATGAGAAGGATGCTGATAGCTTTCAGAAAATATGAAAAAAATAGCAGCTATTTTTTCTTTTCATGAAAACAGACAATACAAGGAAAAACTGTAAAGATACTGGCTTATTTAAAAACCAGTGAAAAGAATGGTCTTTCCTTTTCCCTCTCTTCCAGTACGTGCAGCGACCCCAGCTCCTGCCATACTGGTTCAGGGTGGACTCGCTGAGCTGTGCCTCACTGACATGCCTGAAGAGCATGTTTACAGAGCCTTTTTTATCTTACTTTTTAAAAAAAAAAAATTGGCATTTTCCATAAAGCAGAAACACACTTTAGGAAACTTTATTTTTTGCCAGCATTACACTAATTGTGAAAGTCATGTACTATATCCAATTAACTGACACAACTGCAATAAATTTCCACCCACTGCATTTATTTATTTTATTTTTGACAGGACTGTACTGAGCTAGTGGTTGTATTTAAATAAAATCCCAAATAATTCTTTTTTTTCCTGATTTGCTATCATCCACTCATTTTTTTCCCTCTGTGTGTTTAAAAGGCAGCACTAATTACCCACAGACTTTTACAGACTTCCCTGGAGAGCGTCCAGCTGTGCTATTACAACTTCTCCACAAAGCAGCACAAATGCTTTTGTTTGTGGAACACACTGGTTTTTCACATACACATTCATCCTCAAGTGATGTTGCTAGCGTGGCAAGGAAAAATAAGGTAACATTTAACTTTCGATAAACACTAACAATTCTTTCTTTCAAAGCTTGCTTCTATCAGTTGTGCCTCCAAATTTTTTTCCTTTTGCATGTATCAGGAATTAAGCCACAGCCTCCTGATTCACACAGATAAGTGGTACGCACAGGATACTAACGCTGCACTGCGGTAAATTCAAAATATTTGCTTTGCAAAATACAACTGACATCTTTATTGTTCTCACTAGACTAGACAGCCTTTCCCTCTTCTTTCTTCACATCAGTAGCTTTTTCCCTTTTAGCAGAACACAACAAAGCTGATTTTTCAAAAAGTTGTCTCTTTTCAGACGTCCTCTTTTTGCTCTTGCTCTGGCTCTAGTCTCCAAGTTCCCAACAGTGTGTTACTCCACACGCATTTCCAAGTTGCCGTCTCCAACAAGAAGACCTACTACCCACTTCCACCACTATTTATGGCATCTCCAAGCTACAAGAGGAAGCTGCCTGTGGGGAAAGCCATATAGCAGTGTGTTAACTACAGATACAGTGAAAAAGCTTCTGCTCCCTCAGGCAAGCAAGGTGGTGAGGGTGTTAGCTACCTCAGTGTCCTCCATGCAGAAGCAACCCCTCTGGGATGTGCAATCATGATAAAACAGGCACCAACAGAAATCAAGAGGGAAGTCTTGCCCTCAGTCCCCCAGCTCTCCTCACTTTGCAGCAGTGACTGACATCAGCTGGATCGCTTCCCAACAGCAAATGCCATCTCTCATCCGCCATACAAGAGGGCTGCCAAGGCAATGGAGCACTCAGCCAAAAGCAGTGATTTTTAAACTCCCTTAGCTGGAAAAGAAGGAAATTCTCTCTCCCTCTACTCACTTGGAGAAGTGACAGCTGCAATTAAAGAGTACCGAACTGAGTAACTGCTTCCAGCTGCAGCTGGTGGTGGCTGCCTTAGCTGGTTTTATCAGGTCACCCCTTCAACATTCTTCAGCCTTACTACTGAGGACATGGGAGCAGAAGAAACCTGCTCTGATGCAGCAGAGACATGCAGAGCCTTCAAAACTGCTTGGTTTACTGTCAGATGGAGTCTTTCCTGTCATCTGAAACAAAAAGCAGCTGAAACAACTGTGGCATGTCATGGAGACACACACAGGTGGGCTTGTGCATGCCCTGCTCAGGGTAGCTGGCAGTGCTCAGGCAGGGCAGAGTTGGGGGTTCTGCTTGACATGAACCAATGGTGCCTTGGTGTGCCCTGTCATCTCTCCTCAACAATACTAAGTCCCACAAAGCCAAAGTACAAACTTCCTGAGGTGTATCCGTTCTGCACTGGAGTACAGCTGTGGAGTGAGCTGCAGGGTAGGTCAGAGAGAAAGAAGGACAGCAACAGACATTTCTCCCCTGCCTCACAGGATGTCTCCCAGCTAAGCTTAGGATCTGGGGCATTTTTCCCTGCTTTCAAATGAAGAATAAAAGGTGTCAGGCCACCAGCACCAGACAAAAGAAGATGACATCAAGGCTTGGGGACCAGCACATGGGTCTGTACATGAGACAAACTGGTTAGCACACTCATTGTCCCAACACAGATGTGTGCCCTTACTACTGTGCCTATGGTGTCCAAGGTTCAAGGAAAGACAGTTCTGGGCCCAATACAGTGCTAATGCTGCAAGCTGTTAATTGGCATTTATCATTGGCTCTTAGGCCTTTTCCTTTACAAGGCAGGCAACATTAGGATGCTTGAGGAGCAACCTTGATACAAATCACATGGGAAAAAGCAGCTGTGCTACCCAAAACTATGGTCATTGTTGACATGTGAAAACATGAATCAACTGCTGCCCAAACCAACAAGCTGAATGAGCCAAGTTCCCACTTTCCCCAAGGCTGCAGGGTCACTGTCTTGCTGAGGGCACCGCACACTCCTCAAGTGTGGAAACAAAACCGTAACTGAACATCACCACAAACCTACACAGTCCCTTAAAATAAACTTCATCTCAGCTTGCACAGATCTCAAGTATGCTTGCACAGACTTTTCAGTGACACTGGGTCGTGGTGTTCAACACTGATGACAAGCCAGCCAACAGAAGCACTCTGAGCAGACACCCTGCTCATTTCTGTTTACTGTTACAGGCAAACAATCTAAACTTGACATAAGTTTCTAAGAATTGATTTAGTGTAGCTAAACACAGTGTGGAGTTGCCAAGAATTTCTAGCTCTATTTTGCAATATAGAAGGGGATCTTGGAAAAGTTCACGAGCAATTTAGAAGTATGATAAGGTGAAACAAAACAGACTTAAACTGTGCATAAACAGTTATGCAGAAGGCTACTCACCAATTTCAGAGGGAAACGAGTGATTACGGTATCTTTTTCCCTAGTGGCTTGAGATTATGAGGGCATCTGGTTTTAATTTTTGGGAAGGAACCTTTTCTCCTAAATCACTTGTGTTTCTTTTGAAAATGTCAACAGTTTAAGCCAGGGTGACAGAAACAGCATCAGACTACCCATGCCATTTCTGGCACTTATAAAATCTGTTTATTTCCCTTCTCAATTGCAAACCGTCTCTCTCATCTCTGAAAGTATGAGCAGTCATGAGTAAGCTCGTTCAGGGAACTCACTGGGTGAGTTTTAAACAGTATTTTTCCCCCTGAGTTTGTACTGAAATCGTGGTAAGTGAAGTCTGGCCTTCACCTGCTTTTGAAAAACTCCATATATTCTGATGGAAACAAACATAAATATTAATATAAAAATGATTTATCTTGACAATACTTTCATACTACTGGAAATCAAGCAAAGCGCAAACGGAATTAAATATCATCAGGATGAGCACCTAGCACTCTGGCTGGAACATAATAGGCTTCTAGCTAAAAAAAAAGGGCATGAGTGAGCTGCCTCTGGTTGCGGCACAGAGATTTTATTTTTAACCTGTTCGTCACTGAAAGCATTTCCACTGTATGTTTATAACACCCACACACATACACAGTATTAAAGACAGTATATAAATGCTGTTGAGCACATTCAGCAAGGAAATACTTCTTCACACTGCATGACTTCCCCATAGTAGCAATAAGCTCCCTGTGAATTTTCTGTAACTGAAGACAGAAAGACCTATCCAATGGTCTCAAATCTTAAGTTGCCTTATCCTTAAAAAGTTATTTTTATATAAATAATTTTTACTGCACTTTTCATTTGTTCAGTGTATCAGAACTACTGAAGAAAAGGGCACATTCTACTAAGGTAAATTAAAAGTGATGAGCAAACATGTTACGTTTAAACATTTACAACTATCGACATTAACCCAACCAACTGATAAATTGAGAAGATTAAGCGTCATTTCATTTTAAAAGGTACTTTAAGCCATTCCAAAGTAAAAGCCAGTGAATTTAAAATTTCAGAAAAAAAATTGCCACACATTAATTTTCTTAATGATAAACTGACAGAAGCCAGATTTTCTTGGCACAGGTAACTGTTGCAACTACCACTAGACTTCAGGGAACTGCTCCTGGATCTTTTAATAAGATTGAAAGAACAGTCTCTATTTCTCTCTTGCCTTCAGCATTTTCTTTGTGTTGAGAATCTGCTTTTCATCCCCAAACTAGCTTGTAGAAGCAGTTTGTTGAAACTGAAAGTCAAAACCAATTCCTTTAATCAAACAAGACTGAACAGAAAAAAAAAATGCATATCTATGAGACAGCTCATCATCTTGTTTATGAAATACTATATTACCAAGACAATTGTGTGTGAAGCTCATTGAAAGCCATCCTTAATTTCCCATCAGCAGTGGATCAAAGCATCTCATGATGTTGGGCAGAGCAGGAAAGTACTCTCAGAGCTTCTCTGGAAAATAGGAATCTCCTGCCATTAAATATTCACAGATTTACCTGTTACTGTGGTAGCTGAACTCTGAGCAAAGCTCAGTGCCTGGACACCATGTCCCTGCGCAGAGAGGGAACTCAGGTTTTACCAAAGTCACTCTAGCAGACCGGCTAGCAGGCTGGAGTGTGCCACTCTCTAGGCAACCACAGAGTTGAAAGAAAAAAATTATTTATGCTCTGGCAAATTATACTCTGTATTAACTGAAGCAGAAATGAGGAGACAGAGCAGCTTTCAGATTCAAACACTCCCCATCACATAATGGAAATGGTAAATACTCCAATGATAACCATGATAATACTAATTAGCTTGTGTTATTACCCAAGAAGTAGTTTCATAAAGACATATGAATACTGTCTTTACTGGCCCATCACTGGCCATGTCTCTACTTCTCTTCTGATATAACTGGATGGGTATTTAAAAGAGAAAAAACACTTCATAGACACCACTGCTCCTAATATTGAGGTCACTACTATTTTTGAATTACACAGACATTCAAACTTTATATGTTTATAAATATGTTCACAAAAACCATATTTATGTATGTTTATAAATACGTAAAGGACAAGTTTCAGGAGGCTGCAGCGAGGCTCCTCTCAGTGGCGTTCAATGATAGGACAAGGGGCAACAGGTGCAAGCTGGAGTACAGCAGGTCCTATGTAAACGTAAGGAAAAACTTTTTCACTGTTGGGGTGACTGAGCACCAGAACAAGCTCACCAGAGAGGTTGTGAAGTCTCCTTCTCTGGAGACATTCAAAACCCACCTGGATGTGTTCTTGTGAGATCTACTCTAGATGGTTCTGCTCTGGCAAGGCAGAGGTTGGACTACTCTTCTGAGGTCCCTTCCAACCCATAACATTCTGTGATTCTGTGATGTTGTCAGAACTAGCAGGGGAAGAGTTATGAGATGCCATAAGAGAAATGCACTGCATTCCTTAAGACGTAAGCCAGACACACATGAATAAATAGTACTCATCTGACACAAAGATGAGACCACTGGTTAACTGGAGTTGTCTCATTGGACTAGAGGCTGGCAGATGTGATGCCCATCTTCAAGAAGGGCCAGAAAGAGGATCCCGACAACTACAGGACTGTCAGTCTCATCTCAGTGCCAGGGACAGTTATGGAACAGATCATCTTGAGAGCAATCATAAAGCAATTAAAGGGCAACCAGGCAATCAGGCTCACTCACCATGGGTTCATGAGAGGCAGGTCCTGCTTGACAAATCTGATATTATTCTATGATAAGGTGACCTGCTTAGTGGATGAAGGGAAGCCTGTCGATGTAGTCTATCTGGACTTCAGTAAGGCCTTTGACACTGTCCCCACAACATCGTAATGAGTAAGTCGGCTGCCCATGGCTTGGACAGTCATGTACTCTGGATGGCTGAAACAATGGCTGGATGGCTGGGCCCAGAGAGTTGTGCTCAATGGAACTAAATCTTCTTGGAGGCCAGTCACTAAAGGTGTCCCCCAGGGCTCAGTGCTGGGGCCACTCCCGCTCAACATCTTTGCCAATGATCTTGATGAGGGGATTGAATGCACCCTCAGTAAGTTTGCAGACAACACCAAGTTGGGAGGGAGTGTTGATCTGCTGGAGGGTAGAAAGGCTGTTCAGAGGGACCTTGACAGACTGTGTTGATGGGCTGAGGATAATTGTCTGCGTTTTAATAGAGCCAAGTGTCAGGTCCTGCATTTTGGGCACAACAACCCTATGTAGCGCTACAGGCTTGGGGCAGTGTGGCTGGAAAGCAGTCTGGCAGAAAAGGACCTGGGGGTTCTAATTGACAGGAGGCTGAATATGAGCCAGCAGGGTGCCCAAGTAGCCCAGAAGGCCAATGGCATCCTGGCCTTTATTAGAAACTGTGTGTTCAGCAGGAGCAGAGAGGTGATTATCCCCCTGTATTCAGCACTGGTGAGGCTGCATCTTGAGTACTGTGTCCAGTTTGGGCACCTCAGTACAAGGGAGATATCAAGGTGCTGGAGAAAGTGCAGAGGAGGGCAACGAAGCTGGGGAAGGGCCTGGAGAATAAATCTTATGAGGAGGAATTGAGAGATTTGGGACTGTTTAGTTTGAGGAAGAGGAGGCTTAGAGAAGACCTCATCGCTCTCTACAACTACCTGAAAGAACATTCTAAAGATGTTGATATTGGTCTCTTCTCACAGGTAATTAGTGACAGAATCAGAGGGAATAGTTTCAAGTTCCAACAGGGTCGGTTTAGATTGGACATCAGGAAGAAATTATTCCCAGAGAGAGTGGTCAGGCACCAGAATGGGCTGGCCAGGGTGCTGGTTGAGTCACCATCCCTGGATGAGTTTAAAAGACACTTAGATGTACTATTGGGGGATATAGCTTAGGAGTGAACTTGCAGAGTAGGATTGACAGTTGGACTCAATGATCCCAAGGGTCTTTTCCAACCTGAATGATTCTTTGATTCTATCCATGTGACCATTTTGCATCATGCATTACTTTCCACGGAGTATAAAAATGCTTGTGTCAGTCAACCTCTCCTCACCAGAGGGACAGAGGTATCCTGTTTGTGTAACAAATAAGCACATGCATACAGAAAGGTAACCTGTTGATTTAAGAAGGCATCTGTGGCAGAGCTGAGGATGACAGCCTCATTCACTTGCTTAGATGTCAACAACCAGTGTGATTTGTAGCACCCCACAGCTTTACAGGATCCACTGACATGCCTGTACCTCAAACAGAGCTTCATGCAAGCCTCAAACCTTCAACTGCACTAGCATGGTCCATGCTGCCAGCAGAGGAGCTACCAACCCATCAAGCTATACTGCCTTTCAGAGAAAAAATTACAGTCTTTATCAAATGGAGGAGCTGTAAGAAGCTTTCTCCAACTCCCTGCTGGTTTGCATCACGAATGACAACACAGAGAGAGACAACGATGGCCACAATACCTCATTAGTCCTACACACCAGCTTTGGACAGAGCGTCTCACACCAATATAATTCCTTTGGTCTTTCCATCATGCCACCCAAATCTGGGTTACAGTTAAAGTTGAAAACCTTGAAAGGCCTTTCCACCAGATGGCACATTGTGTTTCCTTTACCTGTGCGACTTTCCAACACCACCTACCTTCACTGCCTCAAGTCTAATTCAAGAAGTGGCCTCTTTCTTCATGATTACTAGTGTAATGCTTCCACTGGGGTGCTCAGTTGGGATTGCTCCAAAAAGTGACCATAAAACTAATACTTCAATGATCATTGAGGCAAGATAATCTCACATTTTTGGGTACGCTCAGGTAATTTTCCAGGGCAATGGTACAGCTGTTGGTTTTAAATACCATCCTTGCAAGCTCCTTGCCTGTGAAAGACTTCCACCTACACGGCTTCTGAGAAGTCCATGTAAAGTTTCTAGAAGTGACATTAGGCCTCTGTTTGTTGTTCTGCAAAACACATTGTGCACACTCTCAAATGTAACTTTCTGAAATGTCTCAAGAATTCTGTGACAATAAATGCAGAACATGAACACGTTCACCTCTCTGAAGTCTTTCTGCATGCTATCTGGTTTAGGAATAAGGATTGGTTGGCATCTGACATCGACATCTGTACACAGCCAGTGCTGGCTAAGATGACCGCAGAGCGGAAATCAGCTTGTCTGGCCAGCAAGCCTGATATCCCTGGTATCACTAGGGTTCCTGACAGATAGTGCATGTGCAAATAAGAGTTGCTTAGTTACAGAAGAGAAGGTGTTTATTTTGCAGCAGGCACTGTACTAATTGCTAATAAACCCAGTTCAGAGATCATCTCAGAGGTCTGCTAGACTTGCATATAAGGATGCCAGCTGCATAGACAGCCCACATCTGCTCAGCAGGCTCCAGCTCTTATGTCTGCATCTCTATCACCTGCTACAAACTTTGTCAGGGCCTATGAGACAGCAGATGCCCTGCAGCATGTGGGACCCCGGTCTCCCCAGTACTAGCAGGGAGAAAAATCTGTGAAGCTGAGAATTTGACTGATGGGCTCCCTCAGGTATCAGAACCAATGCAGACCACTGACTCTTTAACATAGCAAGGTGGTACCCAAATCAGATGCCTCAAAGCCAGATAAGGTATTTTTGCCCTAAAAAGGGCCTCTAAAACGTGGATTCTAAGGAAGCTCTTTGCATAAAATACCAAAGATAGCACTACTCTTTCTAATCTAAAACCAGATGCTTCTGCCTCTGTTTTCTGCCTGTTTTCCTAAGAAACCCAAACTTGTGACATCATGCTTCTTTCAGTAACTTAAACCTCATTGCTCTTTTTAACCAAACTGGATTAGAGACTCAGGGCTCTGAGGGATGTTTGCATTTATACTAGCTTTAAAGAAATCAGGCTGAGGTGCTAGGCCTGGAGACAGGGATGCTGGCTGAGCTCGCACAGGTCGCATTAAAAGCTACATCCAAAGGACTGAAACGTGGGGAAAGACTTAAGAGCTCGCAAGTTGTCAGAAGATACTGGTGCATGGGGAAAAGTTTAATTCGTTCCAGTGCTTACAGAAACAGTTCAATAACTGCTTCTCTTGGCAAAAATCCTTCTAACAGAAGAAGGTAACACATGATCTGTTAAATCATATGAACAGGTATCAGATCAGATGATAAGCATGATAGACATGGAAAATTCATAGAAAGAGAAGGGCTTACATTACGTTTCAGGCTTACAACCTCCCTCCCACTCCAATTCTCCATGGGTTTGAACTGCTGTAGCCCAGAGCCTGATTTATGCATGTAATCCTGGCATGTAATTCCACCAGAGACTAAAAATAAAAATATTTTACACTCAGCATCCACAGCTAAAAATAATGCCATTACTACTCAAAATTATTCCAGAATAATTTTATCAAGAATGTGAAATCTGAGTCTGAGTAAGAACTTGTTTAGTAAAATATGATCCATTGCTCCACGTGTGTCTAAATATTTTCAAATCTCTAAACTGTACACTTGATGATGGGCAGCAAAATCAGGGAAAGAAACTGAATATTTACAGCTAGTAAAAATTCCAGTTCACTGTTTTACGTACACTTCTGGTGTGTGCTAGAGGTTCTCGTTATTGTACTGTCAGTTCTTCTAAGAAGAGAACAGCATTGCATATACAGTATTGCGCTGCATGTATGCAGACAGGGTAGACACAGTTTCTTTACCACTACATAAATGTTGCTTATTGCTTAATTATGGGAAGCTAGAATTTTTACTTAAGCTCATTCAGTGGGTGCATCCACTTAGCACGTGAACATTGAAAAGAATCAGATTCACCAAGCTGTCTTTTAACAACAATGGCTACATTTTAAGACAGTGAATAAGCTGCAAGAGATTTCTAGAGCAGTGCATTAGTCTATAACACACTGACATGAAGTGGCATTTACACTGAATTTTCTTTCTAGTTCATTGCTCATGACACAGATGAATCCACATAAGTTTTCCCATTTCCTTAACCTCTTGTTTCAGTCACAGTATGGAAGAACCAAGAAGATGATTATGTAACAGTCACTGTGAGGCACTGCATGTTGGTTTCCACTGAACCACTGTTTATAATTTAATAACAATGTGGTTGGATTCACCAATAACATATTAGGAAAAAAGGCTACGTTTTAAACTAGACTAGCAGACACCCTACAAAAAAAAAGAATAAATACTATCCAGGTAAACAACTTTACCCCAGGGAATAAAGATATCCCTCAAATTAACTGTATAGATCTAAAAGTTAATAAATAAAATGTGTTATGTATTTAAATCTCAATCCCTGCCTTTCCTGAGTCTCTCCAAAACCTCCAGCAGTAATTACAGCCTATGCCTTTCAAACATGAGGCTGTAATTAGGGATTAGGACAAACAGTTATTGGAACAGAGAAGAAGCAACATGTGGTTTCTGTGAAGTGCTCTGGAATTGCCTATTATAAAGCGATCAGCCCTGCTGGAATGGGGAAAGCACCCCATAGCTCTCTCACTGAGAAAGACAAGGGATAAGGCAATGGAAGGAACATTATGAAATCCAGGGAAATGTCTGTGGTAACAAGTCGGTTTGATACAGAAGTTGAATGTAACTTTCAACTCTGTCAAATCTGACACCAAACTAAAAGAATCACCTGCCAAATTTAAAGGAAGGACAAAATTCCAGACCTGCAGGCACTAAACTCAAGTACTCTTGCAGTTATAAAATGGAGTTGACACCTTGCGCAGCAGTCAGAGCCTGCGTACTTTTTAAAAATCCGTTTTGCATGGTCACAGCCATCATCAGACCATTCAGAGTCCACTGGACTGGGACAGATAAAACTCCCTCTTGTGAACTGGAGAGAACTTCAACGAGCACATCTAGCAGCAACATTAAGTTCTCTGTTTCATCAGGGTAGATGAAACTCTTGCTTCTGGACTGAGCTAGAGTCCAGCAGGTGACTGCCCTGTGGCTCTGGCAAGTAGCAGACCAAATGTGTACTTGGATGATGGGCTTACCTGGTGTGGAATTTCTCTCCATGCACTGCTTCTGAAGGTCCACACTCTGCAGCTCCTCTGTGCTGGCGTATTTCATCACAGAGCTGATGGAGGTGAGGGTGCTGAGGAGCTGTGAATTAAGAGACCCAATCTGGGAGTGGGGCTCCCCAAAGGCTTCTGCCAGTTCACTGTAATTTTCAGCAAGCAACATCTGCTGTTCTTGTAGCAGTTTCTGCACACGCTCTATGTAGTGATCCAAGCCTGTCCTCAGCTCAGGTGGGGGCAGAGGGCTTTCCAACACACCACTCACAGGCTTGCAGACAGACTGTCCACCAACACCAATGCTCCTGGTGCCAGCTGGCACAACTGGCAGTGGAGGGGGTCCACAGGCAATGCTCCTCATTTTAAGACCAACCAGGTAGTTCTCATTAATGTTTATTTGCCCAACACCACAGTCTTTGGTTTTTATTGCAGAGGGCTTTTCAAAGTCAGGGTGGCTGGACAGCAAAGTGCCCACTCCAACTGAACGTGTTTTAACAGATGCATGTATGTCCTTCACCCGGCCATCTCCTACTGCCACACTTCGCATCTCCACATTATCTGTGGTGGTCTGTTTATCACAGCTGCTTAGAGTGGTGTTCGTCCCGCAGTCTGCCAGGGAGGCCACCTCTGTGCCAGTGCACTGGCTCACCATCTCCAAAGTTGTGCTGGTTTGCTGGTTAGCCATAGAAGGCACAGCCATCACTGTCGCCTCTGCTCTGAGCACAGCTTCTGTGGCTGTTTCACGGGACACACACTCTTTGACGGAGCAAACCATCACATCCACCGAGCAATCTCCACAGCCCACAGATCTCACTGCTCTGATTGCCTGTGCTGTCTGGCGGGGTCTCAGCACACCTGCCAGCTCCTCTGTGTTGACGCTCGTCTCACAGAGACTTGTCTCTGTGCCCACTGCCTTATCACACAGCTCAATGGACCTTCCCATGCCCTTGTCTCGCATCTCTGCCCTCTCCTTCACCAGCCACTGGCTCATCACCACTTCAGGGCCCACTGCCACACTCTGCACAGACGGTCTGCAGGAGGTGCCAACACTGCTTGTCTGCAGATGGTTTCCCACTGATGAATCAGCGATGTCCACATGGTCTCCCACCATTTGGTCTCGCATTTGTATTATGGCTTCCACCATCCTACTGATGACACGAGGCCGTGCCATCACAGCTTTATCCACCTTTTTTCTAGACCCAGCAGCCTGAAGCTCCTGTTTTAATTTGGTCATTTCCCTGTCATGGGTTGTTTCCTTTAACTGAACCTCAAGTCTGTAAATCTTCTCCTTAAGGGCTTCAATGGTCTGCTGCTGAAGCTCTATCTCTTTCTCCACTTCTGTAGACAAGCCAAGCATGGCCTCTGTTACCCCAACCCCAGACTCTCTCATTTCTTTCTCTGTCCCCACAGCTACTTCTTTGTGTTGCTTTGCAGATCTGTTGTATATAACAACATCATTCATGTTCTCGTCAGCACCTACAGCAACAGATCGGGCTTCTTTTGTCAGGAATTCTCTATTCACCTGAAGGTTTGAAGGGCTTTCATAGTTGCTGTCTTGGATTTTTTTCTCCAGGGCTTGCATCTCAGCAGTCAGCTGCCTAAACTCTTCTATCCTCTGAGAACTCTGCTCTATACTTTCTACCTCTTCTTCACAATCTATATACAGTTCTCCTCTTCTCACCTGAGACATGTGTTCCCACTGCTCTGCATTTCCTGCACTGTAGGATCGCTTTCTGAAACCGTATGTGTCATTCTGAGTGATTTTCCTCTGGTTTTTCAGTTCAGCCATCATGTGCCTCTTCTCTTCCTGTAACACTGAAATTTTGACCTGCAGTATAGGAATGGTCTTGACTTGCTCCTCAAGCTCTTTGAGACGCTTGAGAGCAACGGCCATTTGCTCCCTGATGTGCTGCAGATGCACTGGGCTCACATTGGTGACTGGTGTGGATATTCCCGAGCTCATGGGGCTGTGACGAATGGAACTACCCAATGACGAGCTGAAGCACGCACTGTAGTCACCGTTCCCCTGAAACCCATTCTGCAACTGCTGAGATATGTGACAGTATCCACTGGATCCCACAAAAGAGGGGAGGGAGCTTGTGGAACCCATGCCTCCAAAGCTGGAAAGCCGAGGCCTGCGGACATCTCCAGGTGTGACCTGCATCATTCTTTCCTGCTCAAGTCGCCTCCGTGTTTCCATGAGAGTTTTTGTTACATGGAGGTTGTGCCGAGGAGGCTGTGGGGAGGGAGGAGGACGCTGCTTACTATCAGGGACTGTTAAGTAGGAAGGAGATGCTTCAAAGGAAACTGAGGGTCTTGCAGTGATGGATGAGATTATTTGACTCCTCGCTGCAGAACAAGACTGTTTGTTCTCATCACTGTTCGATGAAGAGAGAGACTCTGTGGAGGTCCAGCCACTGAACTGGCCACCAGAGCTCTTGGTGCTCACTGAGGCTGCTGGTACAGCTTTCCTCTTCTTTTGGATGTTTATTTTCTTAATGGTATTCCCCTTTTGTATATCATCAACGTACTTCAGAAAATCCAAGTCCAGCTGGTAGCCGTAAGGTGTTTCCACAAAATAGGGGTCTTTCCTTTCTTTTTTATCTTCTCCATTTATAGTAACTTCCTCTTTTCCTGGTAAAGAAGAAACAAAATCAGCATTGGAAAAGGAACTATGTCTCAGTAAACTACATGCTGAAACATAAGCGCAGAAAGATAGGTGCTCACAGCATGCCAGAGACAGAAACTGCTGCTGCAGCTCAGCAAGCAGACCAGCTTTCCGCTGACTGACCCTCAACACTAAATCCTGATTAACTTTTTAAAAGTTAATCAGTAGGTTTTCAAATGATGAGAAGCACATACTCACAAAAATGTGTACACATGCATAAACACAGAGAACATCGGTGAACAAAGGGGCACCGAAGTGGCACTGCTCAAAGCTGTCTTTCCTGAGTCACACCAACCTTACACACACGCATTCTCAGACACAGACACACACACACACACATATACACTATGCTGTCACCCACAGACCTCAGGAGTACAACATACTACACTTTGATCATCTGGAGACCAACTTCTCCAGAGGTGGAGCAAACAATGGGAACTCCGACCCTGCTCCTTATGCAACTGATGCCACGGACTTTACACTGACCTGCAGCTGTTTCATGGCTTTGGGAACTGCTGCCGCAAAAGCAGCAATACCAGCTTCCCCTCACCTCTGTTCACTTTGCTGCCGTCAGTGCCTCTTTCATTCCATACTGCACAGAGCCCCCAGCACCCAGACAGGCAGTGGGACCCCCTTTCAGCTGGTCCTGAATCCCTCTGTGAGGGAGGCTGCCGCTATGGTGAGAGAAAAACCCGCAGGACTTGCCTGTCCCCAGCGTGCTCTAAATAAAACTCCACCAGATCCACTCGGCTACTTTGGTCTGATTATTTATACGCAGCGCTGCTGTACAACCCGCTCCTCCCGTCCCACTCAGAAAATAAAAAAAAAGAAGGAAAGAAAAAAAAGAGGTAAACTCAACTGTTGTGAGTTAGGAGCCGGAGGAATAACACGTCCCAGCTTTCCGGTTACCTGAATTAGCCACATGCCTCTGCCCCCACACTGCAAATTTTCCAGCCACGTACGGTCACCGCAGCTTCGCGTGTCACACGCTCAAACTCTGCCTCTCGCCTGGCTTTATCCTTCTTCACCTCATTGGGAAGAGCTGCCCGCAGCCCCACAGCGCAACCCCCCCACCCCACCCCTGCCCCCCCGCTGCCCCCCCTCTACCGTGGCTAGGAGCAAGAGGTTGTCCCTGTGTCGTTTTCCAAAGTCGAGCTCTGGAGACGTGTCCTCTTAAAGGAATATAAACCGCGGGGGAGGGGAATTTAAAAAAAAAAAAAAAGAGAAACTCTCGACTTGCTGCAGCTTCAGGAAGTGACTTAATGTTGTGCTGAAATGGTTTAGAAGAAGGGGAAAAAACCCAACCCAACCAACCAAGCGCCTGTTTTTCCAGTTTCTTTGGCATGCTAAAGGAAAGATTTGTCTACAGATGGACTAACTGCTTTCATGGTGATCCTTTATGCTTTTGGCTACCAAAGGATGCCCCTGGACTGAAGGAGGATGCTGCCCAGGGAAAGCCTACCTGCCCTAGCATGGGGAAAGGATGGGATGCAGACGTGGTCCTAGGCAGACACATGTGACAGACACAGAAGTGGGGCCAACCTGAGCACACTGGTATATCCATCCCGCCCTGCGGGCAGACTACTTGGCAGACACAAACCACCCCCCAGACCACATGTTTCTGCTGAAAGACCAAAGTCTTAGTCTGCCGTGGTATTTACTTATAGATACACCCAAAATAGCCACCTAGATGCCAGAGTGGAAGCAAAAATACATGCATGCCACATTCTTATTTAAGCACATTAGCACAAGCAGTTCCTTCCAGCAGGACTGCCTCAACATCAGCAACGGAAAGAGTCTTCAGGACTCACACAGTCAGGGAGAGAATGAGACAGAGCGTACTCTTTGAATCACCTTTTTTCCTCCACAAAGTCGGTGCTCTGTTCCCAGATTCCCATCCTGGCTCCATTTCCCACAAACAGCTCTCCACACCACACTGCTACTCACCCAAGGTTGGTCACTCTTCCTTCTTGCCTGCCCCCACTCTCAAACTGGTTCTCAACTTTTGTAGTCCCCTAATCTCTTCCTGCCTTTTCCCCATGCTTTGGATTTCTCACCCATTTTCTCTAACTAGATCCACTTGCTTGTTCTATCAATTCTAACCCCAAATCTGGTTATACTCTAGCCCTTCATCCCATGTTTGGTTCTTGTCACTTCAACCAGCCCATGCAAATTCAACTCCATCAATTTTACCTGTTCTTCATTTTCCCCAGTTTCTTTCCACTGCTTGTCTTGGTTCTTGTTATCCTACCCAGCAACATCTCAGATTCTCCCACCACACCACCAGTCAAGTCAGACAACTCTAAGCTGTCCTTGAGCACAAATGCATAAGTGTTGGTTGGGGGAGGGAGAAGCAGAGTTTTTGAAAGTACTGGGACTTAAAAACGAATGCATCTTAGGAAACATATTCATAATACCTCTAAAAAGACATTGCTTTGTGTTTATTTTTTCTCCTTAGGAAGCTATGGCAAGCTCTTCACCAACACAATCCTGGCATTATGAGCTGATCTCTGGAGACATTTCTTGATATGTTAAGACAAGTGAGGATGAGGCATGCATTCTAACAACAACAAAACACTGATGCAGTGTGCAGGAGCTGCGCCAACCCTTTGTGCATTTTGCTGTTTCAGAGAAAGGGCCAAAATGGGTGTGTGCCTGTTAAGCATGGAACAAAGCAAAACGGATGGTTGTTTTCAAGCAGTGAAAGGGTTTCATTGGTTCCAAAAAGGAAAAAGAGCATCTACTGGAGAGGAAATGAATAAACATACCTGATAAGAGTGCAGCCCGCCTTCTTTTCAGCCCTGAGGTCCTCAATGAACCATGGATGCCCTTACTCCCTAGCCTTGGTGGGCCACTACCAGGTGCTGCACAAACAGTACCTCATATTAACCTCAGAGGAAGCTGTACCTATCTGCTCCTCAGCCAGAAAGGCAAGCCTTCATGCTCAGAGCCCTCAAGTGAACAGAAGATTCCTATCCCATTCATCCAAACACACATAAGTATTGCAGCTCTTGTTAGGTATCTTCTCTTATCCTTGGCCAGCTGATCATGGGCATTGCTAAAATTAGAAGAACTATTTCCCAGTGTCTGTAGTAGCTCAGGCAATTATTAATCATGACATTGTTTTACCCATAACAGTATGTGCAGATGCAAAAACATGTACACTTTCGCCTGGGAAAATACGTCTGCAGACACTCTTGTTTTCTTCTGAAATGCCTTTAAGTGCAATAAGACCTAAACAGATCATGCTTTTAGGCCAGTACCTGTGACGTAGAACACTCTGTGAAGCACAGAGGCCTCACTGTGGAACTGTCATTATTAATGTCTTTCTACAGAAGTATGCAAAGACTTCATTTCCCTCTCCCTGCTGCAGGATAACTACGGGCAAGCGACAAGCAGCATTTAAAAAACACACTCTTCAGTTCTCACCTTCTGAACTGCTGGGACTGATTCTGTCCAAACATTCCAGTCCTGCCAACTTCTACTAAATTATATCCTATCCAATGTACTATGTAGGAACTTACAGTGAAAAAGTAGGCAGAGAGTTTTGGTTCTGAAAGCTAGGAAAGCTTTACTGTAGAACTGCCCTGGAGGATCCAGGAAGAGCAAAGAGAAACAACTGAAGAAATACTTTTGAAGGTAAAATGTCTAAGATGCCTTGGAAAACAGGCAACCCAACTAAAGCTTTCTCTCCTCATCTGGTTATATTGGATCTGACTGCTATTGAAGGACTCTTTTCTACAGAAATGATGTTATAAATAACAGAATCTCCTTCTATAGTTATGGCAAAAAACAACTCATGAAGAAAGCAGTGGAAAGAAAATACAAATGCCACAGCTGGTACAAATGGACTTGAGTCAGTATTTTTAAATGCTGAAGTTCAATTTGAGAGGTTACCTGGGGAAGGAGGAGTTAATAATAAAATTGCTTTTCCTTGTCTCTTCCCATCCCAAATACTACTCTTGTGCTTTTCTCCTTGTGTTCTTCGGCACATATAAAAGATTGTCATCATCACCATCTGAGAATAATGACACAAGGCTGAGTACTTGCTTAAAAAGAAAAAACTGATTGGAAAAAACCAAATTTATTTCATTCTGCTTTTGAGGTGGTGTTGCTGGAATGTAAGTTAAAAAACAACCACAGCAACACCACTGGAAAATAGACCTTAGCCCTGGAGCACATTCATTTGATCAGCTGCCTTTTGGCGAGCAGTACACAGAAGATGCTGTGAAATAATTTGTTCCCAAACAATTCATCTTAGCTCTTCAGTATTTTCAAAGATGGGAGGGAAAAGCCCCAAATCCAAACAAGCAACCTATCATGTTTTTATTCTATTTTATTCCAAGATCTATCTGAGGAAAAGTTACAGAAACAGTAAGTTGTTTCCACGCTTGGCCAGACAGAGCAGGAGCACTGTGTGTTTTAATTTTTCCTTTGCCATTAAAGAGCACAGTGGCCTCAGGTGTGGAGCACACACTGCCTCAGTTGACTGCTCATTGCCCAAAAGGAGGAGAGCCAACCAAGTGCAGCACAGAGAAGCCACAGAGCTACCCATGACCACACCCTGGTGCTGGCCTCAGCCACCCGTCCTGCAGAGCCAGCCTGAAGCGCCAGGCTAACCCAGCTGAGCCTGTACAAGCAATGGCAAAATTGCCCAGCACACTACACTGGAGTGTAGACGTGGCTGGTAACACTGTGCTCTCTTTTTCTGCTTTGGAAAAACAACCAACAAATACTGCCTTGCAAGAAAGAATCACGGAATCACAGAACATAAGGGATTGGAAGGGACCTTGAAAAATCATCTAGTCCAATCCTCCTGACACAGCAAGATCACCTAGACCAAGTCAGACAGGAACATATCCAGGCGGCTTTTAAACATCTCCAGAGAAAAAGACTCCACAACACCCCCTGGGTTCCAATGCTCTCTGTTGGAGAGCAGTGTAGGAGAGAGGGACCTGGGGATCCTAGTGGACAGCAGGATGACTATGAGCCAGCAATGTGCTCTTGTGGCCAAGAGAGCCAACAGCATCCTGGGGTAGATCAGAAGAGGGGTGGTTAGAAGATCAAGAGAGGTTCTTCTCTTCNACTATTATATTTATACGGAACCTCCTATGTTCTAGTTCACACCCATTGGCCCTCATCTTAACACTACATGACACTTGAGAAGAGCCTGGCTCCATCCTCCTGACACCCACACTTCACATATTTATCAACATTAATGTCTCCTCTTCTCCAAGCTAAAGAGACCCAGCTCCCTCAGCCTTTCCTCATAAAGGACATGTCCCT
>VXBP01010732.1:96622-190102 GCA_013400115.1 Rhinopomastus cyanomelas
GCAGAGTAGAGGGGGAGAAGAACCTCTCTGGATCTGCTAACCACCCACCTTCTGATCCACCCCAGGATGCTGTTGGCCCTCTTGGCCACAACAGCACATTCCTGGCTCATGGTCATCCCGCTGGCCACCAGGACCCCCAGGTCCCTTTCTCCTAAACTACTCTCCAACAGCTCAGTCCCCAGCCTATACTGGTACCTGGGGTGTTTTTGCCCAGATGTAAGACTCTACACTTACCCTTGTTATACCTCATTACATTTTTCTCAGCCCAGCTCTCCAGCCTGTCCAGATCTCGCTGAATGGCAGCACAGTCTGCAGGGGTGTCAGCGACACCACCCAGCTTTGTGTCATCAGCAAACTTGCTGACAGTGCATGCCAATCCCTCATCCAAGTCATCAATTAATAGATTGGATTGGTCCCAGTACCAACCCCTGGGGCACTTCACTAGATACAGGCCTGCAACTAGACTTTGCCCCATTGACCACTACTCTCTGGTTCACCATTCACCTCGCTACCTGATCATCTAGACCACACTGCCTCAGTTTAGCTGTGAGGATGCTGTATGACTGTGTCAAATGCCTTACTGAAATCAAGACAGGCCACATCCACTGCTCTGCCATCATCTATCCACCTGGTTGTGTCCTCATAAAAGGCTATCAGGTTTGTCAAGCATGAAGCCATGCTGACTGTCCCTAATAACCGTCTTGTCCTTGATGTGCCCTGGAGACAGCGTCAAGGATAAATTGTTCCACCACCTTTTTTGGGATGGAGGTGGGGCTGATCAGTCTATAGTTACCTTACCCTTTTTAAAGATCGGAGTGACATTTGCTATCCTCCAGTGCCTAGGCACCTCTCCTGATCCCCATGACTTAGAAAATATGATGGAAAGTGGCCTAGCAATGCCTTCCACTGTCTCCCTTAGTACACGCGGGTGCATCACATCGGGGCCCATGGATTGGGGTTATGGATTAGCAGTGGATAAATAGGTGTATCAAGCAGACCTATCTTGAAGGAACTAGCGAAATTAAGCCTTAATTAAGAACAGTATGAGTTCCTGAGCATGGAGAGCAAAATACCAGTGAACACTGGGCAAGCTTTTACTGGAATTCCGATGTGCTGCTCTATACTGAAAGAAATTGAAGGGCAGAAATGAACTGAGGTATGGCTCCTGAAATCCCTGTCTGCTCATGAACCTGTGGACACTGGAAAAAGTAGAAGTCCGTGCTCTGACCCATTCCTGCCAAAGCATGTCTGTGTGATAAGCGGAGTTTGTCCTACATTTTCTTCTTAGCCAGACTCCTGCCTACTAGGCAAGAGAAGGTGTTCATAATACAATCAGTGACAAACCATCTGCATTTTTATTTTGAGTTGGGGGGAAAAAAGCTGCTATCAGGTGTAAGAAACTTCTCAGTTGTGCACAAGCCTGTGCCATGTGAGCATGGCCTGTGACTGCAGCCCCAGATAACGTTCTCTGGGAGTTCTGCAGGTTGCTGGATGGACAGTTGGAATCTGCTGGTGGTACTGTTGGTGCCTGCATAGTGTCTCACCATTCCCTGCTTTAGATCCCTGCCACAATTCACAGCCACTATGAAAGTTGCCATCCTTCATGCTTCATCCTTCACAGGATCCAGCTTCCAACCACTTACAAAGTGTTTCTTTTTGCGTAATTGCTGAACTAATTGCAGGGGTGGTTTAGGCAGAGGTGTGCGGTTCACTCACCTCTCACTGTGACAAGAGGCTGCTATTTCTTTTCAGCGTCTAGCAAACTGCGTAATTACATTTGGAGTAAACCAGTCTCTAGCCTTGCCATCTTGTCTTCAGATCAATCGATTGAGAATTGTTTGAGCCTCAGTAGCTTACATGGTCTCACTAGAGCACCTGTATCTAAGCGTCCAGCTGTTCTTCTGAAGGGAATGAGCAGTGACGGGTTGCACACAAAAGCTCAGGAGAGACAGTCAGGGTCAAGAAAATGCACTGGTAGGTTGTTTGGGGTTTTTTTTCATAAGCTGCACAGCACGTCCGAGTGTGAAAAGCAAAAAGATGGGGAGAAAAGGTGCTTCCGCTTTCACCTCTCCGCAACCTCCTGTTTGCTCTGCCTGCCCTGTACTGGAAAAAGGTAACAAAGCTGGTACAGACCATTTTCTTTGTCTCTTCCCCTTTGTCAAGTTTAAACCAAAAGAAAGCCAACCCCTACATCCTGCCTGCTTGCTTTCTTCCACAATCTCTCCCATCACGTCATTAATAGCGCTGTGACCATTCTAGGGGAATATTTCTGGAAAGCTGGTTCCCTGGAGGTGCTTGCTGAGAGTGGCTGCTACTTGTTTCACAATGCGGTACTAAACAAACAAACCAACAGGAACTTCAACCTCTCCTTGCCATTTGCAGTGCAAGATGACCTTAAAGAGTGCTAGCAGGGCCGAAGAAAAGGTCGTGATCTACCAAGAATGAGTTGAAATACGTCCATGCTCTAATGTAGAAGTTACAGAAAATTGGGTAATATCTGGTTTGCATTATTCTGCAACCACTGGGCTGCGTGTGCTTGCAGCCGAGCATGTTTTTGTGAGTGCGAGAGGAGGAATCTGTTGGTAGAAAGGAATCAGATTCATGAGTTGGATTCCACAACTGGATTCAGAAATGCATAGATTGGCACAGACAACAGGACAGAGTTGTTCTCAGATGTTGGTCATTGACAATGAGCTTGAGCCTTGTTGTTCCTCTGCTTTATACTATATATGGGACAGAACACTTTGTTGGTCATTTTAGGGTTGAACTGTGCTGTCCTTCTCTCCTCACAGGTGTGGCCTCTCACTGGACCTCCACATGGCATATATAATTAGCAGTGACCTTGATCTTCATAGGAACAAGTCTAAGCAAGAGCCTTTTTGCAAACCAATCCTTGGTACTATCTGTAAATATCAAGAGTTATCACTTGTAGGAGCAGACAGTGCACGTGTCTGCACTAATACACTGTTAACTGCAGAAAGTGCAGTCACTTACAAGAGACTGAGATGAGATATAAAATAACTGAACAGAATTAGTTCTGTTCTAACTCAAACCTGGACACCATCCTCTGCCAGCATGACTTAAACCAATGTTTAAGTTAAGAAACGCAACTGAAGAAGAAAGAGGTTGTCTTATACAGAGAGTAAACCATTGAAATGGTGACGGGGCCTCAGTCACAGAAAATACTCTGTCCTGAAAATTAGCATATGTTAACATAGTAAAGTTAGTCTCCTGCTTGCTCACTGGGAAAAGTGTCACAGTCATCCTTTACTTTTGCTGTTGAAACGGGGTGAATCTCTGTCCTATTTACTAACATTTGAAAAACAGATGCCAATGTGGCCAGTTCAAAGCAGTATGAATTTGTTCTTTCCAAGCACCTGATTCCATGTGCAGCTTTTTCATCTTGCAGTATTTGTCAACTTCAGAACTGCCTTTTATTATTCCCTGAAGCATTTATTTCATTTGCTTTCTACTGTGTGCTCCCTTATTTGCTTCAGGCACAAATGTGACAGGGATCATTCAATGTAAAGATACTTTCCAAATCAGACTAAATGTTGCCTGGCAAATCAGTCTCAGTTACAGCACACAGTACACCATTTACAGGCTCCTCACAGCCTGGGAGAAAGACACTGAATGTAATCAGCCAGGCATAGGAGAGTTACAGCTTAGTTTCAAACCACCACAGCCCTCCTTTCCAAAAACACACCTCAACAGGTAGTGATACTCAGGAACCCAAGACTGAGTCCCAACGTTGCATAATGTTCTCTGCCACACAGGAGATACCCCAAAGCATCCCTACCGCACTTGCCAACCCTTGAAAATGTGGCACAGCTATTCTGCTCTTCCAAAAGTATACCATCCCCTATTGCTTTATACCACTTAAATGTCACAACAAAGATGACAAAAGAAAAAAAAATTGCAATGACCATGACTTGCGCCCACATATTAGGATGGAGTCCATAAAACACTGTCTCAGTCTGACAAAGAATTTTGAGCAAACCTCCAAATATTTCTCTTCCATCCTAACTTATCCGGGTTATCCCCTCTGACTCCCCATTTTGGCCAAAGGCCAGCTGTTTACCTGAAAACACCTTTTAACACCACTCTGCATCAGTGTTACCTCCTGAAGCCCAAGCAAAGAAGGCTGCATTTGCTCTCTAGCCAAGAACAACTGAATCACAAATGCCAAATATTTAGATTTATAATATCATTACCCTTCTGTGCCTATAAATCTCTGAAGAGATGAGAAAAGGAGAACAGATACATAGGTCTATTGCAACAGGAGTAACAATCAGGAAGGAACCTGAACTCTTGGGATATAAACCTGCCAGGGAACATTAAAACTGATTTACAGTTTCAGTTTTGTCTTACAGCTGTGCACAGGGTGGAAAAAAAAATTGAAGAATTGCCTTCTGCAAGAATAGTTCCACAAATATTTGTATTTATGACTCCTGGAAGGATGTTACTTTGTCACGTGCTTCCCTCCATCAGGAATATAGTTCACAGTGTATAATCAGTATGGTATTTCAAACACTGGGAATTGTTCCCTCCTACTCTTTTTTTTTTTAAATTCATCTACTACTGATTCATTCTTCGAGATACATGTTGCCTTCCAAATTTCAGAAGCATAAGCAATCTGCATTTTCCAAAAACACTGAAATCCTTTTCTCTGCATTTAAAATAGTTTAGACCAGTGAACTGATTTTCTCGCAGAAAGCTAAAAAAGCAAAAATACAAAACAGTCATTATTAGAGTTAATTCCTTAGGCACATTCTAAATAGCTAAAACCATTTTCCCTTGTAACTGAATATATAAATGAATATATAAAACCATGGCTTATAACTGAAAGTCTATGAACAATATTCAAAGCTAGCGACTTTAAAGGTAACAACTACTTTTCTGCTGTTGAAGTGATGTCTTACCTTAAGAGGTGCTGCATTCACTTCACTTGGGTGTTTAAAATACCTATCTCCCACTAGAAAACACTGTGTTTTACTGGTGGAAACAAACTGCTCTGTATAAGTAGAAAAATGAAGAGGCTACCAGAGGTGCATGAAACAGCAGGTGCAAAGGCCCTTCAAGACAGCAGCACTTGCAAGACACTCTAGCTAAGCAGGTACTGTTAAAAAAAAAACACCCAAAAAACCAAACACAACCCAAAAACATTACAACACTTATCCTGTAAGAACACCGAGGGGTGGTTTCAGCTGTGCCACCTCAGGGTGTCCCTCATCCCTTTTCTCAGCTGGCTACAGAGCCAGGAGAGCCACCTTGCATCTTACCTCTTCTCCCACCTCATTTAAGACTCTCAACTCACCTATCCACTCAGAAGCAAACCCTTGGATATTGCAACACTTAATTTTTCAGGAAATTGAGTCTGAAGCACACTTTCTTTTGCCAGACAGCAAGTGCATATTCCTGACACATCAGGAGGCAGGGAGCCCAGAGGTTGCTACAGCACATTTATTTATACTCATTTGGAATTTCCTGAGACAGTCCCAGCCCGGCAGCCAGCCCAGCATAGCAACAGTGGTTTCCTTCACAGCACTTCACATACTGAATACGCCTATCTCAAAAAGGGTTAAATAGTGTGAGGTGGGCAGCAGGACAAAAGGAACTGTAGCAAATGGCACACTAAAAAGATAATGTTTATTTTTTGTTATCTGATGTTCAGAGTTGCTTGCAATTCATCTATTTCCCAAGAGGGAATTAAAGTTCAGGTCATTTTTCTTCCACTGCTCTCCCTTCCTCCCCAAGGTCTGCACCTCCAGCCCTCTCATTTCTCACTCCCACATGTAGACTGAGGGCACAGAAAGGTTCATTGATATAATTTGGACAGAACAATTACCACTGTTGTAACTATCACTGCTTGCAATTCTGACTCTGTTATATTCAATCTCATTTTGCTTATGCTTCTCAAACACAGCTTATAATTTAAGGGATAAAAATAAATAACTTTAGTATAAAGTTACAGACACAAAGTTCTCTTTTTTTGAAAAACATGACAAAAATATATTTTACCCTTCCTGCTAGTACAAGCACTTTCAGATTATGCACAAACATATTTGATTTTTCCATATTAGATTTTCTTACTTCCACATAACACCGAGTATTAACTCAAGTACTGGGATTTCAGGCCCAAAAAGGGTCACAGTTCACAGAATCACAGAACAGTAGGGATTGGAAGAGGCTTCGAAAGATCATCTAGTCCAATCCCCCTGCCAGAGCAGGATCACCTAGACACTTCCTCCAAACTAAATAGACCCAGCTGGTGGACTATGATGTCAAAAGCCTTGACTGTGATATAATCTGACTGTGATGCTTCGGTGATATCATAGAGGCAGACTGTGATATCCATGAGCCTTGACCGTGATGTCATTGTAGAGTGATGTAATCTGTGATGTTATGCTCCAGTGATGTCATACTGGTGGACTGTGATGTCATAAGCATTGACTGTGATGGCATCAGGCTATGATGTTATCTGACTGTGGCATCATGCCCCAATTATGTCATACTGAACTGTGATATCATAAGCCTTGACTGTGATGTCATGTGACTATGATGTCATGCCTCAGTGATGTCATAAATCTTGATTGTGATATTATCAGACTGTGATGTAATCTGACTGTGAGGTCATGCCTCAGCGATTTCATACTAGTGAACTAAAATGCCATAACCCTTCACTGTGATGTAATCTGACTGTAACGTCATGCTTCACTGATGTCATACTGGCAGACTGTGAAGTTGTAAGCCTTGACAGTGATGTCATCTGATTTTAATGTCATGCCTCAGTCATGTCCCACTGGCAGACTGTGATGTCAAAAGTCTTGACTGTGATGTCATCTGTGATGTCACTGGAAGCATTAAGGCCAAGCGCAAGGTCCTGCATCTAGGTAGAAGCAATCCTGTGTATTAATTGAGGCTGGGGACAGGGTGATTGAGAGCAGCCCTGCAGAGAAGGACTTGGGGGTACTGGTCAAAAATAAGTCAGACAAAAGCCAACAATGTGTTCTTGTGGCCCAGAAGGTAAATCACATTCTGGGCTGCACCCAAAGTATGGCCAGCAGTGGACACGATTTTGCCCCTCCACTCTGTTCTGGTAAGACCCCACCTGGAGTACTATGTCCAGCTCTGGAGTCTTCAGCACAAGAAGGACATTAGCGTATTAGAAGGGGTCCAGAGGAGGGCCACAAAAACAATCAGGGGGCTGAAGCACCTCTGCTATAAGGACAAGCTGTTTGGAGGTGTTCAGCCTGGACTTTGGTAAGACCTCACTGCAGCCTTTCAGTACTTAAAGGGAGCCTACAAGAAAGATGGGAATAAAATTTTTTTGCAGACAGAAAAAGGGCTGTTTTTGTTTTTGTTGTTGTTTAAACTGAAAGGAAAGATTTAGTCTGGACATAAGGAAGGAAATTTTTTTTACAATGAGGGTGGCGAAACACTGGAACAGGTTGTCCAATGGCTGTGATGGAGGGCCCACCCCTGGAGACATTCAAGGTCAGGTTGGAGAGGGCTCTGGATAACCTAATCTAGTCAAAGGTATCCCTGCTTATGGCAAAGGGATTGGATTAGAAGAGCTTTAGAGGTCCTTTCCAATCCAAAGCGTTCCATGATTCTGTGATAAATGGTCTGCTAAAGGCAGTCTGTTTTAAAGAGCTGTGTTTCATCCACTGCCTTTCACAGATCCATTGTACCTTCTCTGCCTTTTGTTTTCAAAAGGGATGTGAAATAACCTGCTCTTTAGATAAGACTTTACCAGCTGGATAGCTGCCCACACACCAAGTCTTACATTTGCTCCATGCAGACCATATCAGGGTGTTTTCTTTTGGTCACTGGGGAAATCTGCTCTGGCCTGAGTTACTGTAAACAGTAGCTGAATGAGTTTATTTGGCATTATAATGGTGTCAAAGGCCAGGAAAATAAATACACATGTGCTCTTTTGCCTTCAGGTTTTATAAGTGCCAACTCAGACATGTGTCTTCATATTTGCCTTGCTGGACAAGGAACAAAGTGCTGATACACATTACAGGTTACTGCTTGCCCTCGTGGCAGGTCAGTTTTCAGCCTGCTGAGTGACAGACCTTTGCAGAGAGTCCACTGAAGCTGTGTGACTTCGTGCAGAGCTCACTCAAATGTCAAGACCTTGAAACCACAGAGTAATGATAAACATACAGAGTAGATAGAGACAGCTGCTAAAATTTGTTCTTTCTAAACAGGATATCATGCTGTGGTTTCTTTTAGAAAAATTATATTACTTTTTTTTCCCTTCTGAGCAGAATTATAACTCTTGAGAAGGATGCTATGGCCATACTTTCTATTTCCATACTCTGTCCCAGTAGTCAAGTTTATTTCTCACGTCAGAAAAGTAGATGGACATTTTAATGTCCTATCTAGTATGAAAAACCAGCTGATGAAGCTAGAGATACTCGCCAGTAACACTCAATGCTACTCTGCACTGCTTGTCTTCATATGGCTGGTCACCACTCTGCAGGATGAAATGAAGGACAGCAAGTGGATGGCTGGACAGTGCTTCAAAGGCTGAATCTTTGCTTTCAATAAACAGAAAGCAGGGGTTGGATTTTAGCTGCCCTAGTATTTCAGCCCAGAGTATTTCTGTCTTCTAAATATAATTAGAAGCTATTCCACTCCTATTTAATATCTTTATCAATGACCTTCATGAGGGGATCAAATGCACCCTCAGTAAGTTCAGAGATGGCATCAAGTTGGGAGGGATTGCTGATCTGTTGGAGGGCAGTAAGGCTTTACAGAGTGACCTTAACAGACTGGATTGAGACTGAGGCCAGCTGTATGAGTTTTACTAAGGCCAAGTGTTGGGTCCTGCATTTTGGTCACTACAACCCCAGGCCATGCTATAGGCTTGGGGAAGAGTGGTTGGAGAGCTGACTGGCAAAAAAGGACCTTGGTGTTTTCATTGACAGTCAGCTGAGTATGAGCCAGCAGTGTGCCCAGGTGGCCAGCTGAGTCACCAGTCAGGGAGCATGTATTTTAAAATTGTTTGAATATGCTGCCTGGGGACACGGTTTAGCAGTGGGTTGCTAGAGATAGGGTAGTAGGGCTAGGTTGAGGTTGGAGTTGATAATCTTGAAGGTCTTTTCCAACCTGAGCAATTCTGTGTGTGATTCTGTGTGACGTCAAACTAAAAGAAGGCCTATTTAGGTTAGATTTTAGGAAGAAATTCCTCACCGTGGGACACTGGAAGAGGATCCCCAGAGAAGTGATAGGTGACCCCTCCATGGAAATATTTAAGGCCAGGCTGGTCTAGTGAGAGGTGTCTCTGCCCCTGGCAGGGGATGTGGAACTAGATGATCTCTGAGATCCCTTCCAGCCTAAGCCGTTCTATAATTCTATGAACCTGAACACAACAGAAAGGAAAAATCCATGGCTGTAAAAGAAAGATATTATTCTCAAATATCTGTGGCTTCTTATGCCACAGATAAGATGAAAAGTGCACTTTGGCCTGTATGGAACCAAGTGGAGGTGTCAGCCTAGCAACTGTCTCCTGGTGCATTTGAAAAAAGGCTGACAGAGTAAAGTGGGATCATGTGGCAGATTCTGACAGCGTGGAAGGCATCCTACATCCTCCAATCATCAACCTGCACTTCCCACAGGGTGCAGGAAAGAACTAATGACTTTGACAGGGAAACAGTACAGGCTACAGTTTTAGGCATTTCTTTCCCACTTCCAAGACTGCTGGATCAAACACCATGGACTTCTAGTAACAATCACTTAATCCAGAAATACCACAATAGCTTCTACCACAATAACATTTGCATTACGCAAAAGGAATGAGGCAAGGAAACACGCCACACTAACTGGGATAAAAAAACAAATGCCACATACAACTAATGGAACTCAAGGGCAAGACTATGCACGTTCACTACTAATATGCTGTGCAACTGATAAACTGTGCAGTATGTCTCACAGCAGCAGGATCAGAGAAGGATGGTAAAGCTACAGTGTAGTATGAGATGCTAAACTCAGTCTCACATAGAGATGTCTCTCCTGCTCCTGGACATCTCAGTGATGTCCAGTGATACAACATGGGGCAATGGGTACAAGCTGGAGCATAGGGGGTTCCATTTAAGAGGAGACCTCATCACTCTCTACAACTACCTGACAGGACATTGTGGAGAGGTTTGTGCTGCTCTCTTTTCACAAGCAACTAGCGATAGAACAAGATAGAATGGATTCAAGATACAATAGAGTAGGTTTAGACTTGATATTAAGAAAAAACTTTTCACAGAAAGAGTAGTGAGGCAGTGGAATGGGCTTCCCAGGGCTTCCCTGGATGTGTTTAAAGATCATTTGGATGAGGTGTTGAGGGATATGGTTTAGGGGTGAACTTGGGGTCCCAGGGGTCTTTTTCAACCATAGTGATTCTGTGATCTAAACACAAGGAAAAATGGTGAGGGTAACAGAGCACTGAACAGGCTGCCCAGAAAGGGTGTGGATTCTCCTCTGGAGACATTCAAAACCAGGGTGGATGCATTCCTGTGTGACCCAATCCTCTGTGGTGATCCTGCAGCTGTGGTCATCCTGTGAACTAGCTGATCTTTCAGGGTCCTTTCCAACATCAAACTTTATGTAATTCTGATGCAGAAGTCTTGGCTCTACCTATCTTGTTCTATGGGAATTTGGGCTGAGATGGTCTGGCTGAGCCACACGTGTGCTTAAGGAATTGTAGCCTTACAAATTTTTCTGCCAAGGGAGATGAAAGTAATTCCACCAGAATCATCAATAGTGGATTTTCCACAGCACTCAAGATAAGTTGCAAGAAAGTGTCTGAAGGTTAAAGGCACAGTGGGGCATACAGGAACATTTCCTATCAGGAGGAAGATGCAGGATGTGGTTCCCAAGGACTGGTCAGCCTCATCCCCATCCCAGGAAAGGTGGTGGAACAATTTGTCCTAGACGCTGTCTCCAGGCACATCAAGGACAAGAGAGTCATTAAGGACAGTCAGCAAGGCTTCACCAAGTGGAAGCCATGCTTGACCAACCTGATAGCCTTTTATGAAGGCATAACCAGGTGCATACATGATGGATGTGGTCTATCTTGACTTCAGTAACACAGTTCACACAGTCTCACAGAGCATCCTCACAGCCAAACTGAGGCAGTGTGGACCAGATGATCGGGTAGTGAGGTAGATCGTGAACTGGCTGCAGTATAGAAGCCAGAAAGTAGGGGTCAATGGGACAGAGTCTAGTTGGAGGCCTGTATCTAGTGGAGTGCCCCAGGGGTCGGTGCTGGGACCAGCCCTGTTCAATCTATTCATTGATGACTTGGACGAGGGATTGGCATGCACTGTCAGCAAGTTTGCTGATGACACAAAGCTGGGTGGTGTCGCAGACACCGCTGCAGACTGTGCTGCCATTCAGCAAGACCTGGACAGGCTGGAGAACTGAGCAGAGAGAAATGTAATGAAGTATAACAAAGGTAAGTGTAGAGTCTTGCATCTGGGCAACAAAAACCCCAGTATAGGTTGGGGACTGACCTCTTGGAGAGCAGTGTAGGAGAAAGGGACCTGGGGGTCCTGGTGGACAGCAGGATGACTATGAGCCAGCAGTGTGCTCTTGTGGCCAAGAGGGCCAACAGCATCCTGGGGTGGATCAGAAGGGGGGTGGTTAGCAGACGGAGAGAGGTTCTTCTCTTCCTCTACTCTGCACTAGCGAGACCACATCTGGAGTATTGTGTCCAGTTCTGGGCTCCTCAGTTCAAGAGGGATGTGGAGCTGCTGGAGAGAGTTCAGTGTAGGGCAACAAGGATGATGAAGGAAGTGGAACACGTGCTTTATGAGGAAAGGCTGAGGGAGCTAGGTCTCTAGCTTGGAGAAGAAGAGACTTGAGGGTGACCTCATTAATGTCTATAAATATGTGAAGGGTGGGTGTCAGGAGGATGGAGCCAGGCTCTTCTCAATGTCATCTAGTGTTAAGACCAGGGGCAGTGGGTGTGAGCTAGAACATAGGAGGTTTCAAATAAATATGAGAAGGAACTTCTTCACAGTGAGAGTGACATAGCATTGGAATGGGCTGCCCAGGGGGTGTGTGGAGTGTCCTTCTCTGGAGATACTTAAAACCCACCTGGATATGTTCCTGATTCTATGATTCAATGCCTACACCCAGGAAGAAGTCCCTGCATGTCCACAGAGAGAGCTGGAATGAGACCAAGCACTCCACCAAGGTGGAGAGGAGTATCAGGGAACAAACTTGAATGGATGACCATCCTGGATGGCAGACATGCTGGCTGAGAACAGAGAAAGGGAACAGGATTGTAACTAATTGGCAAGGGAGATGGCACGGGAGAATGGTGAAAGTCTACAGAGCAATGCAGTGGATGCAGTCTCATGAGCACACTGAAGGACTGACAAACATAAATGCTATGTAACAAGCATGTCTAGAAGTAGAAAAGCAGAAGATAGAAGAGAATTATTGTAAAAAAAAATTTAAAAAATCTTTTAGCTGAAAAAACTGCAAAAGCGTGTCCAAAATTTAAGCATCTCAGTTTCTGCTGGAAGGAAGGGAGAAAGGGATTAGCCATGGACTTCCTGAAGTGAAAAAGTACTGTTGATCTTTGTAATCCCTTAAAACCTGACTGCTCTGATCTTGTTGTTGCACCTGTATCACATGCAAATGTCAGTTCACTTTCTCAACCACAGCGATGCATTTTTATTGCATTTCTTTGTACTGCACCTTTTTTTTTTGAAAGACACATGCTTTAGATTTACCAAGCAGAGTACATGAAGTGTTAAAACTCCACCTATTTGATAGGATCAAACCTGAAATTCTTGTAACAGCAAAGTTGCACATGTGTCTTCTTTTTATTACTAGATCCTCTGCAACCCATACAACAATGCTCTAGGCAGAGGGGTTGGTTCTCTAAAAAGAGCGTAGGGAAGGGGCTAGGAGTACATCAACAAACGTGCCCCTCAGCAGCAAGAGACTACTCCAGACCAGCAATGTCTAGTTTATAAAGGGAGAACAATCTGTTCCAAATTATCAGTTAATTTCATCCTCAGTCTAATCTGACCAAACCTTCAAACTCAGCTATTATAAACAGTCCCCAACCTCTCCCTCTCCTGCTTTCAAATAATACTGGAAGGCAATACAGAAATATCAGACAAGTCCTGTGAAGGAAAGCAACATACTGTTATGAACAAAAATCATACAGGAATATCTTCTTTAATAAAAAAGACAATTACATAAAACACTAGTTACAGTCTGAGATAACTAGGGAGGAGAAACTGAGCAAGAAAAAGGGATAGGGTGTGTGAGAGGGTAAGGGAAATACTACCAATTTCTCCAAGAGAAAATGCCTTCAAGAGAGGAAGGATGGTCTGAAAGCCTGAAAGAATGTAACAGGATCTTACACTCACCTGCCTTCCTGGGCGTCTGAGCGCTTAGTTTTGTCAAAGTCTGTGTGAAGATGCGGGTGAATAAAACGTCTCAGGAGACTGTACCTAACAGACTGAGCACATGGTATGAAGAGTCTAAATGAATTGGAGATGGGAGAGGAGATGAACCTTATTGGATCTTGTGCTCTGTTGATCTGCTAACTCCCCCTAGACACTTCAAGCTGCAATGTGCATCCCACAGTGGAGGTCACCACCAACTGCAGCCAATAAGGCAAGTGTGACTTCTGGATTAAATCAGAGGAGGGGACGGGAGAAAGAAAGGGGAGAATGGCCACAAAGCTCAGAGCTAGTAACACAGGGATATCCTGGCAGGAATCTGTACTCTGTCAACAAGGGACAGAGAGAGAACATGTAATTACAGTAGCAATACCAACATGGGCAGTCCAAGTGCCCCCTCAATCTCTAAAACTGCTTTGAAAATCTGATGTGGGAAGGGCTGCCCTTCTGTCATGTCGCACCCAAAAGCTTACAAATAGCATGAAAGGGAAGGAGGAGAGAGGTGACCATTGCAAAAAGCTTCCCAAAGACTTTTGCTCCAGAAGTAACCCTTCTGCCAAAGGACATGTCTAAATGCAGGCACTTGGTGCTCAGGAATAGAAGACAACCAGCGGTAATTAGGCTATTTCCATTGAAGCCATCTCCCTGGGGGACCATATCCTTCTAAAGGCAACAGATTCCCTCCCTTCCCACAGGGAAGAGATTCACAGGCATTATTAATAAACCACTTTCTGCAGAAAAATATGGGAAGGGAGTGAGAAATACTGTAGAGTAATTTTGGGGACAAACAAACTTTTGGGTTAAATGGCTGCAAGAAAATTTGCAGAGTTGTGTGTCTCAAAAGTAGGGGGAAAGGAAGAAGATGCATACACAATAAATCTTCAAGTGTAGAAAAAGTGTATTCTTGGTGTTTTTGCTGTAACATGTACCTGCGTGCTTGCCCTTCACCCAGTCCCATGGGCTGCACATCCACACGGGCACCTTTCACCTGACCAACACCAGTGTAAAGCAGTGATTTCTATCGCAGGATCTGGAGGCTTTTATCACTTAATCAACACCAGTTCAGTAAGGTTACAGGGTACCACAAAGAGCAAGACATGACTATGTAGTCCCAAGAGGATTATCTGCTTTAAAACACAGTATCAGCACCTGTAGCTGCCTCTGAGGGTGTAGAGGACATACATTTCAATGGAGAGCAGCACCAGGCAACATGAGAAGGTTCAGGTGCATCTCAGCAGCTCAGACAATGAAAAAATGCATTATTCCACGAGCAATCCTGTGGCAGAGAGGGATGAAGACAGTCCTCTGTCTGGGCGAGATGTTAAGAAGCTTCTGAGCAGCTGCAGAGGATAATCCAGAACAAAACAAGACTGCAGTAGTATTTCAACAAAAGAGAAATTAATCTGTTTCTCACTGAGCTTTGTCTCTCTGCAGAGTATGTACATATTATTTTGGGACATCTGCTCCCACCACATCCAATTTCCTTAGCTAAGGACTAGGCTGTCTGGGACAAACTGCTACATCCTCAGCTCCTAATGATACTGTATTAACTGTACTCTTTCTAACTTTTCCATGCCCCTTCCCTTTCCAGCAGATTTCAAAATCAATACTGAAGGGATGCAGATCATCTGTAGTCTGATAAAAGCCCCCCTATGTTGGGACAATGCAGGTCAGTGTCTTCTCATTTCTCACAGTGTTGCTGTGGTAAATGCATCCTTGGATTACAGGT
The DNA here is from genome assembly GCA_013400115.1 of Rhinopomastus cyanomelas. Taxonomy (NCBI): domain Eukaryota; kingdom Metazoa; phylum Chordata; class Aves; order Bucerotiformes; family Rhinopomastidae; genus Rhinopomastus; species Rhinopomastus cyanomelas. Next base: position 111,779 of record VXBP01010732.1, read on the forward strand.
TTCAAGGAGCAATACAGCAGAAAGAAATACCAACTGAAGTTGACATTGGTTGTGAGATCATATGCTCAATCTCCAGCCATCTGTTTTGATATGGCATCACTAAGTGTACTACAGAATAGTCAAGGAAATTTGTATATGCCTCCTGACAGAGCCGATGTAAAATCACTGAAGGCTCACTCAGAGACTTCAGCATCCCATGCTACCTTGTTTTCAAGTACTGGGCACCACCAGAGTGACTCACTAGATCACCCATGGGTGAGGCAGGAGCAGGATCCCAGTGACAGCCCTGCATGCCACCTGCACAAGACTACATGGCAATTCAGCATGGTCCCCTTACGGCAACAGTCTCTCACCACATGCCAAAGCACTCCTTCAGCACATGCTTGTCCCCCACTAACTTCAACAGAGCAGACAGCGTGGTGTGGAAACAAGCCCAGGTTCAAATAGCCCCTCATCACTCCTAGAACATTGACTCAACCAAAATAAATCTTGCTTGCACAGCTGATTTGATAAATGTACAAACTCACCTGAACTATGGTCATCTCTATCTGCTAGGCTAAATAAACTCAGTGCATTTAAGGCTGCTAAGCTCAGAGCGCAACATATCAGTAGCACTGCAGTGGTACCTGGTGACACTTATCCTACAGGAAATCAGTGGAGAGCAGACATCAGCTGGGCTCTTGTGACAGGCACCCTCGAAACCCAGGAGTAAAGGCTGTGACTGACTACTAGCTAGCAATCAAACACTTCCAGTTGCTACATTCCTGTGTGCAAGTTCCCATTTACTGACTGAGGGTCTGTAATGAAAACTGGCAGATATTCTGCTAAAATTAGTAACACTGGTAATGTTCTTAGACTGCGCTTCAGATCATTAGGCTTGGAGTCATGCACGACTCTACTGTATTGCCTACGTTTATATGCACATGGAAAAAAAAAATCACAGGAGACATTCAAATGGTCAAGTAGTTGAAAGGAAAGTGTGTCTGCAAGTGTCTGGCAAGAGTTGTTACAAATCAATGCAAAGGACGCATATAATAAAAACATTTGCTTTCAGTAAATGTATGTTCTATTTATTGGCTTCAGTAAAAAGGGTTAATAAGTCAACAGATGGAAAACACATTTATCAAACATTTGGTCTTTGAGTCATGCTGACGTTAGTATCTCAAACATCATTAATTCAGGCACCAGCCTCTTGTAATGGCCTCATTCTCTGACTACCTTAGCTATGACTTAGTTTAGGAGTTAAGAAAACAGCCTGGATACAAAGAAAAACTTACCTATGGAGTGCCTCAGAGAAAATATGCATCTATAAAATAACCAGAAGGACACCAGGCCACTGCAGGGGAACCAGTGCTCTGATACAGTTTATATCTGCCACCAAACCACCCGTGGTCCTGCAGCCCCTGGGCATGCTCTCCAGAGTGCGACTGGATGCCAGGGTTTGCTGGGGGTGACAGCTCCCTGTCCCAGGAAGCTGAGTGGGAAAGGAGTAAATGGGGACCAGATATCTGACGCTTGATGGAGCAGAGAAGCACAGACAGGAGGGAGAAAAGAGATAGGAAAATCTCAGGCACCAGACAAAGAAAACAGTATGCAAAAGCTTTGCAGCAAACAAGGGGTTTGTCTTCTATCCTTCCTCTACTGACCCCTGCAGCACATCCCACTCAGGAAAACTGGAAAAGCTTTTCTTTCATTATAACACTTTCCTGTGCCCCTATTAAAGAGACAATTGACAATTCTGTGGTCTCTGGATACAGAACATGAAGGTACTTAGGAAAGTCTAATAAAACAGCTGTTTCCATTATGGTTGGAAATAAACAGGTTTTTCAATAATGTGCATTTTTTGAATAGCTCTCTTATGTTTATTCTGTTGTTTCCAGAATGGCAGAACCAGCCAGAACATCACATCACTCAGTGCTTTTCTCAGTACATGTTTTGAAAAGAAAGCTTTGGCAAACCAATTATTAGTGAAAAGAATGAAAGTCCTGCCAGAAGTATTTTCAGCTGTCCAGTAGTATAAGTTTTAGGCTGCTGTGCACTGTAATTTTTGTACCTGACTGAAGGATCTTTCTACAGATACTCCTACAGAAATATCTGCAGAACCTCATCAAATGGATGATTTATGCATCAGTCCTAGCAAGCACAGAGCTAACAATTACTGGAAGTTTCACCCAGTGGTTAGTGGAGACAGTAATAATCTTCAGAGAAACAGTCGCCTCAGCCTCATTATTTTTTCGCCCTAGTACTATGCAAAGAGAAATTAATTTGTATCGTGCCGCAAACCAACTCCAGCCTCCTAACAGCTCCCTAAAGATGCAGAGTATTTCCCAGCTAAAGCTCTGGCTGCAGCTGCCCTCCTTTAGCCCTGTTTGGATTGCCAGACTGAGTGGTAAATTCATATACCATCAGGGCAGACTCAAAACAGCGAGCTGCTGTGACTACATAACTGATAAAAATCAAGTCTTTCTTCCCCTTGCCCCCCCCCCCCAAAAAGCCCCCATTTTTTTTTGCCTAGTTTTAAGGAGGCTTTCGGCTAATTTCTGAGCAGATGGTACCACCAAAAAGAGCCAAAACCAGTACCAATTCTCTAACCCTACTTCCAAAATAGGTACAGATGAACAAATGAGCTTGCAGCTCACAGAAACAGAGTTCACTACAAGATCTCCATGCAATGAAAATGGGAAGAGTGATAAAACTTTAAGTCAGCACCAAACAAAACTATTGACAAACAGTATGGAGGTCTAAATCACAGTCTCTATTATTTATTCACCACATTTTAAAGTTCACGCCTTTACTGAGGTATGCAAGAGGCAGAGAAATTTATGATTGCTGCTTTCATGATAAAGTCATCAATTGCTTTGTAGCTTATCTCACACACACAGAGAAAATATTTACGGCAAATGTATGTCCCGTAAACATCTTTAAAAAATAAATCTCTATACAAATGCAAAATAGCTTGATCCTTTCCTGGAAACAAATCCAAGCATTCCTCTACAGATTTGATCTGCAGCAGCAGTAGTCTACACAGGCTTGTCTACTGTAAAAAATGACTGAAACGGCACATAATAATTTAACAGAGCAAGTACTCACATTCTCAAGTTAACCACTGCTCCTTAGTCACCTCGTGCTTGAATGCAGCTGAACCTATGATCAAACTTGCCGAAATAATAAAATAACAAAAACGGAGCTTACTAGTCCGTAACAAGTCTTTCTAGTTCCTTCTGCTGTTGCTGATTGATTCAGAGAGTTCAGAAAACACTACCCCTGCAGTTTGTCTTTCCACTTGTAGAGCTCCACGCAATTAAGAAACTTGCTTCAATACCTCCAACGCCCAAATCAGTTCCTGCTCATCCACAGGTATTCTCTCCCAGGCAGCACTGTAAGGTAACAAATCACAGGCATCTGCAGCCCTATATCCTGTCCATTATGAACTGCTGAGGATTTGGAGACACTGGCATACATAGCTGCACGTTAGAACTCTGGCCTCAAGGGTTTGCAAAGCCAACAAGTCCTGACAGTCTCTGCAAAGTGTTGTCCAATTTTGTTTTGAATTAAATACTTGCAAATCATTATAGTGTCTTTCTACCAATAAGGGCACAAACAGCTTCCACCCTGCAAGGAGCCTTGTTTGCATAACAATCCTGAAACGAAAACTTCAACCTGCATTAACACATCCCTGGTGCAAGCATTTATAGCTTCTCTTAGGCTTACATGTCAGCTTACCAACATTTTCATTAGACCAAAAGAAAAATTAAAATTAACCAATCAGTAACCCCCCTGCACAATTTTTCTTTCCTTGTAAACACAGGGAATTGTTCTGCATGACTTCAGCTAAGAGCATATCACTAAGACAAGCCAGTGATGTGGAGAGTTTAGGCAGTAAACAGAAGAAGTTAAGTCACACAGTAGAGGTTTTGACATCCACCTTCTCAAAAGAATTATGTGATTTCTTTCTTTGAGAATATATAATGCTTTATTGGGGTGGGGTGTCTTCATGTAACTTTTTCTAGCTTTAAAAAAGGCTTCTTTTGCATAAATTGCAGATAATGATGCCTTGTATTTCTAATTTCCTGCACATAAAATGCTTCGATCCTTTGCACTAATTAGCACCATTCTATAGTGAGCACGGTGAATAATTTAGGATTTGTTTCCATACCAGAACACACTTTCAAAAGGAGGTTGGTGCTAAAAATCTACCAGATAAGCCAATTCTTGGTACATGTATGTCATTATCTAGCAATTAGCATTTTCACATGAGTACATGAGCCTTGAGGGAGAAAAAAAAGATGAAATTTCTGTTTACGTGGACAAGAAAAAAATACAGGTAATGTTCCCACCCAGGATATTCAAAGTGCTGCCAGCCACACTAGCCTTTTTTCCCATCCTACCTACATTAGGAGGTCTCAGAAGAGCACTCACAAGCTCCTGCCATGCACTTGAAGTTTTCCATACAATCCCACTGCAGCAGCTTCAGCTTTAGTGGACTAAAGCTGTGTTTGTGCAGTGAACAGGAGAACAGGAAAATATTGACACAACTGCAGGAGGAACTCTGCTGCTGTTCTCTTATCAATCGTTACGTAATCTTTGCCCCCTTCTGACCCATCAGTCCTCCTCAACAACCTTTGAACATTCCAGGTGATCTATTTCAAAGACTATCACCCAACTAAAATGGACATTTGGCAAGTTTCTTAAAGTATCAAAAAGTTAAATGAATGGAACACTTCCCCTTGATTTTGCTTGAGAAAGGCTTTTCTGTTTTACTGAGAAGCAACAAACTAAAATCAGCCTGATCCAGTTAAGTGTGGCCAAGAAGGGTAAGGGATTTGCTGTGTAAGAGCTGGTTAATCTCACAAGTTAATTACAGACACTGGATAACAACCACATGACTTTTTGCAGAAAACCCCTAGGCCTCTCAGAGTTTGGTGTAAGCCAGCACAGGTCCTTCAAAGCAGAGTGCTGCATGCTGAACAACTTAGTGCCAGCCAGCCAGCCCGCCCACCCTTACATCTTCACAAACAACTTTGCACACTTTAAATATTTAAAAGATTACCATGGGTACTGGTGGGGAAACAGGCTCCGATTCCCCAGGAAATGGGTTATAATTTTAATTGCTGATAATTCCCTTTTCTACTGCTTTCACACGTTAAGCGCATTTTTTAAAAAGTAAAACATCTAAAAAGTGAAAAGTGTTTCCAGTTAGTTACCTGTAGCACTGCCGTTAGTATTTGCTGGGTTGGCCATGTTTGCTCAGTGACACATCCAGATCTAGGCTGTTAGGTGTCATGCAAATGTCATGCATCAAGTCCAACCAGATACGCGACCTGGAATAGACAAGGAGAAGGCAGTTAAAACAGTAGAGTTTTAAGAAGTTAAGCAGAAGGCATATCTGTTTCGAGTCTTGTATTCATCTATAACATCACCATAGCAGTATTCCTCCTAATAAGCACTCTAGCTATCACAAAATTCACAGCTGTCCTGGTGTGTGAAGTGGAATCATGCTTCTCTGACAGTGTCCAAGGAGAACCACTGCTCCAGATCTATCCTCAGTGAGAATGTAATAACCAGCTGAATTTGCAATTAGCTTTGATTATTCTGGCCTGCCTTCAGCCTCTTTTGCAGCTTGCTCCTATTTCCCTTGTACCACAGCAGCTTCCTTGTGCCACAGCATGGCATACATGTCAAGTTTTAGACTACTCTGTGGTTTACATAGGCAGGAGTAAAGGATTTTTACGTAAAGAGCACTTACAGAACAGCTGTACCAGCTGCAGTTTCTGTGCTCAGCTGTCCCCCAAGGGAGGTGAGGGCAGAATGTCCCCACCACAGATTCGATCATGTGCATCCCCACCACCTGACAAACCCACTGGCCAGTGTCTGCAGTGCATATGTCTGCAAGAGGAGGGAACCAGAGCTAGCATGCACCCCAGCTGGGGTAGTGCATGGCTTAACTGCAAGACCTGTCCTCTACAGGTCCTAGCCATGACAGGTTTTTTTAGGTGTGAGATTTTCTTTCAAACATATATGGCAGATTCCACGGAGAAACAGTGCTTGCCTGAAGCCCTGGATGCAGGTACAGAAGAAGGGTGCTGTCGCACTGGGCTGCTGAGCAGAAGGCAAATGAGAGGCAGAAACAAAACCAGCAGCAGTTCTGTGTCTACTTGGCTGCTGGTTGCCCCTGCATCAGGGTTCTGCTCCTCCTTCCCTGTCCACCACAGGGGCAGCTTGGTGAAAGTCTTTATTCTCTCAGCAATGGATCTGACTCATCTGGGCCTGCAGAGTGCCTCCTCTTGGCTCTGTTTCAAGTTTTCTACAGTCCAAACAGCATTTCATTGTGTTGACTCAGACAGAGCTTGGGTGTAGGAAGAACACCTTGCTTCACAGACCCCAGTGTGACTTTGGCTGACAGCTCCTCGGCAAATATCACGTTTTTCCAATTATATTTGATTTGGCTCAGACTGCATGTGCATGGAAGCGCTGAGAAGCTAAGCAGATTAACAAATAAAATCCAGAACTGTTGCAAGCACCGTGCAAATCTGAGTCAAACATAAACTGATAAAGAAGCTATCAGTTTCTCAAAACTGACAGAGCTCCATCACACAGGCTAATAGAATAGCTTAGCTTTCCACTGTAGGAAACACATGCACAAATAGCTTCATGTTTACTATAACCCTGACATCAGTTTTTTCAAGAAGCTATAAAGACCTCAATTTTAGTTCCTCCTCCCCAAGATATGCTCTGTATGCTTAAATTTATGATGTTCTGTTCAACCGAGGGCCGGATGTAAAGCTCTTGTAAAGATTGTACCAGTACAAAAGGCTGCAAAGAACACAATAGAGCATATGTCCAAAGAACATGATGCTGAGCAGCCCATCACAAGATTCCAGGCACAATAATAATTATCAGATTTCTGAAACAATAAAGCATAGCCAAAAATAATTTTTTTAAAAGAAAAAAGCTTGTTGCTGGCTGAGTTCGTAGCCAAACTCAAAGTCTTTAATCTCTGTGCTTTCAGGAAAATATTAACCACTTCCTTTCAAAGGGAGAAATTTTATAGCATCACTCCCATTCCTGCCATTGCCTCCAGGACACAATGTAATGCTTGAAGTTCAAGAAAGGCAATTTTTACTGAGTCACAATGAATGTTTACTGAGAAATTATCATCTGTTTGCATGGACAGCCACTGTCACAGAGCAAGCTGCACTTACCTGGACCTCACACTCTAACATCCATGCACCCAAAGGCAAACAAGGCTGAAATAATTCATCAGGTTCTGATTTGTTCAGCACAGCTCCGTGCTTCACACCAGTATGGTAACAGGAATTCTTTTCTGCTTTCGCAGTGTACGCTTACTGTACGCCCCGGCAGCCAATGTCTTGCGCCACTCTACATCTAACCAACAAAACACAGTAAAATACACAACAACTGATGTAGCACTTGCTTTGTCCTACAACTCATGTTCTGCCAGTCTGCTGCTTCCTCTCCCACTGGAAGCAAAGAAATATCAAGGGAGGCTGCTCAGGAAACCCGACATGAGGTTTGCATCTATCTGGCTGTACTCTTACAGGGTCTCAGTGCTTCTAGCTCCCTCAGCTTGCTCATGCCAGCAGCTGTATCACCACTAATGCCTACATAGGCGCCCAAGAGTGGTCCAGGCAGACAATCTGGAAGGGGCCCTGTAAGGTCACTCACCTCTTTTATGTAAAATATGGTCCAAATGAGAGTGCATCAACCACAAAAGTGAGTCCTGACTGAGAACACATGCTGTGGTGTCACTGGAAACTCATCAGTGGGTTTAATGGTAAAATCTGTTAAGTTTCATCCTATCAGTTTCCACATCAGTCACCATCATGGGGATGCATGATGAGAGATTCTGAATAATGGCAAGCAAGAGCAACTGAGGTAAGAATTCACATAAAATTAATAAAGACATTGCTGAAAGCCAAAACGAGGCCTCAGGTCAAATTTTGTTTGCTTAAAAAAATGTAATTGACCTGGTTCAGTGGTTTCAAAGCTGTGAAGGCTGAAGTACCTCCATTGAGAAACAAACTCACCTTTATTGAAAAAGAAAAAAAAAAAGCTTCTGCACTTAAATAAGGAGTAATAAAATAATTTAGGTAGCATGCTCACTCCAACAAGTAGGAGAAAATAAAAAAAATAAGAGTCCCATACTTTGCTACCTAAGTGGAATAATTTTTTTTTCCTTTTTTGCAGATGAAATGTAACTGCAGCTGGCAAATCTGCCTATTAAAAAGCTGTTGAAGTATGGGGGAAAAAAAATCTAGCTGCTCATCTAGCTCAGAAGACTCATAGAGGAAGAAAATTCATGCTGCTTTGAGCCACAACAGTACATCTGAAATTACACTGACGTGTACATGGAACATTTTTAGAAAGGTATCACATGTGATCCCCCAACAACGCACACCCCAACAGATGAACTTTGACAGAAGTGTCCTGTGTGGGGAAGGTGCAGGATGACACTGGAGACCAGCTAAAATACACAGAGGATGAAAACTAAGCCTGCTCTACAGCAAAGCATGTTCTGAAGTACAGACTTCTTGCAAAAGAAAATCAGTAGAGGATTTCATATACTTCAGTCCCAATTCTTCAATTTTCTGCCCATGTGTTTTTACATGCTCACCCCATGCCTGTCTCTGAATATTGTGATTTACAGACCCTAGGGCAAATGCAAAACAAGCAGAGACTAGCTATAGGGAGTGTTATTGCTCAATGAAGCAGTTGTTTCAAGTGTTTTGAATTAAGATATTCAAACCCTGTTTTGCCCTGAGGTTCAATACCAGAAACCTTAAACACACATGGTCTTCTACAAACTATCATGACACCCCAGCTTTTACAGGTTTTTCCAGAATGGTGATTCTCTAAGCAGAACATAAAGTCTGTCCTAATCATAGGGGATGAAAACCTTGCTCCTCCTTTGTGCTACATCGTGTCAGGTCACCTACACCTACACTGATAGCTCTGCACTAGAAATATCTGAGCATATGTATATATATATATAAATTATATATGTGTATATAGATATATACACACAAGTTCCGACATCCACGCAGCAGAACTATAGCCTCAAGAGACACAGACATGGCAGAAAGTCCAGGCTCCTGCTTCAGTTTGATGTCTCCAATAGAGGCTTAAGGCAGATAACAGTTGAGGTTTGATGTAAGAATGGCATGTTTGTAAAATGACACGCAGGCAATAGAGCCATTATAAGAGAAATGTAACCCAGCTCAAATCAGAAAAGCAATCCTGAAAGTCCTTCTGTACAGGGGCTGCAGTCGTATGTGGGAAATAGTGATGCAAACACTTGTCTGTGGGATTCAGTAAGATAGGTCTTGGCTTCCCTTGGCAATGGGGCTTTAGGGTAAGTTTCTTTATTTGCTTATAGTATGCACAAGCTGTTGAGAGTAAATGATCACATTGAGCACTCAACACAATCTCCAGATTGTGGCAGGGGGACTGGACTAGATGATCTTTCAAAGTCTCTTCCGATCCTTAACGATTCTATGATTCTATATGCAGATATCTTGAACCACTCACATAGTGAGTGTGGCTGAGACACAAAGGTGCTATTGCTTAAGATTTGGATTAAAATTGGGAGCCTTGTGGGGCAGAGCAGCGCAAGACTCGAAGGTACTGGTTAACAATTGTTCAGATAGCTGCAGTCGGAGGATGGTCCCAGGAGGGAAACAAGCTCTGCAATCCTATGCAACAAGTGCGGCGATTAAGTAGGCCTGGGACACAGGGGTTTGACAAACCAAGTTGACCCATGAGGTGCAACACTCGAGGCAGAACTGGTACTGCTCCATTCCTGCTACACATCAACGCAACAGGACTCCTGCCTGACGTTTCCCTCTCACATGTGGGTTGCTCCAGCAGTAGAACTTGCCCAGTTTCATTCTGCAAGATACTGATAACATTTGCAAACAAGAGCCAAGACACATGCAAAACCCATCTAAACACACAGATGGTAATTTCTCTAGCTGGAAGGAGAAATTGGCACTGGAAATCCCTTCTCCTGCTCAGCCAGAGAGGCAAGCACTTTCTAAACTTGTGCAGCTCTATGCAAAACAGGAATGTCTGCTCTAGTTCCTACCCTCAACGAAATATGCCAGGTGCAATTTAAATGAAGCAAATGTTGAAGCTAGAACAGAAAAAGAGAAAGTATGTGGGGACTTGCTCTGTGGTTGGTATCTATCCTGAAATAATTGATGTAAGGAGGCTGACAGAATTGTGTGAAGGGATGTGCTATGAAGCATAGTTTTGCTTTACCAGGGAAAGGGGAATGTGAATGTGCTTTGAGACACATTCACATTTGAGACACTCAGCTTTGAGGCTGAGAAGAACGTGGGGGGTTAGTAAAACAAAAACATCTGATTGCCAGCCCTGAAGTACAGGTATTGAGGAGAGAAGAGAACAACTAATCTTCAAACAGCAAAGCTAGGTGGATAACAAGATGTTCAAGGTTATTTTCCCAGGCTTGGGTCTGTAACAGCTTGGCACTCTTACTGTGAACTCTTTACTGTGAAAAAGGTCCTCAGTGTCAGTCAAGAGCCCACTCCTGAGACCCCCCCAAGACCAACTGCGTAGACACAAACAGGATGATAATTAATTTGTTTATGCAGATGTATGAAAAGACTGTCTATAACCTGATGAAATCTGTGTTTCGGCGCACACGATTTGGAGGATTCTTCCCCTGTGTGCCCAGCGCTTCAATAAAGCATACCTGCTCTTTCTCATTACGAGCTGGGCTTTGTTTCCGCATGTCAGAATGACTGTGTGTCTCACTAATGTTTTCTTTTGCATCTTAGCCGTGATGTGGTTATGCTCTTCTTCTCCATGTGTGTATCCAAACAGGAGGCAAATAAACTGGGAGGCAAAGTTTGTAAGGGAAAACTGTTTTTGTTCTATTTTCTAACAGAAGTTAAAAAACAAGTAAGTATATGAGGATTTTTTTCAGGCCAGACACAGAGCAGTCAAGTTTGAGATAAGGGTAAACTGTGAATGACTTTAAATTTCACTGAATTATTTAATCATGTAACAATTCACATAATCACATACTTTATAGAGTACATGTCTTTTCAAAGATACATCCAAATCACAAGCAAAACTGTGCTACTTCAGTTGCTGCTAAAGTCTTACTAACTGAACAAAATAAATCACTAATACAGGCTGTTTGCCTAGGCCACTCTAAAAGGCAAAAGTAAAAAACTCTCTGGGACTAGTTTCCTGCAGCCTCTCTCAAGTAGCAGTCAGTTGTTATTCAGCCTCCCCATCAATAGAGATGATGCAGAGATGACTCTTACTATAGGTAACATGACAAGCAATTTACTTCAGACTGTATTTAAGCAGGCAATAAAAAAAAGTCACCTCTCATAATGGTACATTTGGTATTTTTTTTCTGCTGGATCTGCAGTACCATGGGAGCAAAAGAAACCTTGTAAGTCCTTTCAACAGGTGAATTAATTAACCAGATATGGCTATGGTCAGCATTAATTTACCTGTCTGTGTTCCTCACCCCTTCCACTTATGGCACTGGCCTGTAAAAGGTCTCTTTACAGCAGAGCTCCAGGCAAAAGCTAAGCTAAGCTCTGTCAAGGAGAGTGATGGCTCAGAAAATCTGGGACCTGAGTCAGCAAGCTGAAGAAAAGAACAGAGAGCTCTCAGGCAGGGCACATGCTTCCATTCTTCCACAAACCCAAGAATAGTCAGACCCAACTCTGAGCTTCGTTACTTTTGAACCACAAACTACCACATATTGAAATGCCAGGATCCAATTCTCATGTCATGTTAGGATTAGCCATTAGTTGCTTTCTTGGGGATGTCCTAAAACATCTGACCCCCAGCCCCTTAAGCAGACTTGCTTTAAGCTGTCTGCCTGCCTTGTTATTTCTGCAAGCAGAGAACAAACATAGAACCTTCAGTAACATAAGGGCCTGAGGGGCTTGCTTCTCGCCTCCTCACCTCCTCAGCTGAGCCTCTTATAAAGCTTCTACTTAATTCTCCCAAGCCACTTTCTTAGTGCACAGGAGCTGGGCTTTACTGGGCAGCTTTTGGTACAGAAAATCTCTCAGAGAAAATGGACAGATGTGCAAAAACTTTCAAAGGCATCAGATTCTTGTAGCTGCACGAATTGACACAGCAATTTTCTGCATTTTCCCCCATATTGCTTTGTCATGCTTGTTAGCGATGACAGGAATGATTTACCATCAGCTATCTGGTTTTAGTTTCTTTTCATATGGAGTTATCCCAAGTGAGTCTGGAGGATCTCAAAAAGAAATCAGCTGTTCTACACAAGCCAGTCATTGACGTACTGGTACCAAGCAACAGGGTAAGGATTTCAAAATAATACCCAGCAGAGACACATGTCACAAGCATCCTGTGGAACCAGACAAATGGTCCATGCAGACTAACCTATTTTCAGTAGAGGCAACAAGAGATACATTATTTAAAGGACAGTACATGTGCCTGGTGATGAGCTCACACTTCTGTGCTCCCCCAGGACCAACAACAATTAGATTGGGAACACTTCAATGTGTATCTTTACTGTGTCATTTTTATATCCACACAAGTTGTCTTTGAAAGTGACTGGCCCCTTTCTGACTCTGCTAGTGGCAGCTGCCTCTGCTGCCTCATGAGGCAGGAAGTCACCTGCTGTCAATACCCACAACATATCTTTTTTTGTTTTAAACTGACTTCCTGCAAATTTTACTGAGGGCCATCAAACTTGCGTCGCAGGGTTTGGTGAAGATCAGTGCAGTTTTGGCTAATCAACAGTCTTCACAATTCTGTAAACCTTAATCTTGTCTTCCAGCTCATACAGCAACTCTATCCCAAGGTCATTTTAGTTGCTCTGTTTGTACCCTTCCATGTATACACACCACGCAGAAGACCATCATCATGAAGACTGTCTTACTGAAGAGTCCACTGCAAGACTTACCTTACAAGGTAGGGTAAAGTACATTCAGTAGCATAATCAAGCTTGATTCTACCATTCTTACAATTACTGGAATGAAAAACCTCAGTTTCGGTAATTTGTGTCTAGCAAGTGAAGGGTTAAAACAGAACTTATATGCAGCACAAACAGTTTTCCACAGTACAGAGGTGGGACACTGCTCTCCCAAGTATCCAAATGCATATGAGCTCAGTCTAATGGACTTTACATAACCATACCTGGTTCCCAAGACTCAGCAGACTCACTGTCAGCCAGGAGTGGCAACTCTCACTATTTTCCTCACAATCAAGAGTGGCATTCACGGGTAAAATAAGTTCTTGTATGGATTCTGTACATTATACATGGTGTGCTTTTATACCTCCCATAAAGAGGACACCCTGTCTATACAGAACTTGGGCAAAATCTTCCTTTGTCCATTCTTATGACTTGGTGGCCCATGTCTCACGTGGAAGAGTGTAATCATCACGTGCAGTGTGCCGGAGCATGGACAAGTATGTTCGGATGACACTCATGACACAATGCTGCAAGTCTCCCACACACCCTGCAGGTGTTCTCAGACCACCTATTTATTCTGGAAATCATTCCTTACAACGGTGTCATCTACATTACATCACAAAAGAAAAACACTCCAAATCTTCAGAAGGCTGCACAGTATTGTAACTAAGAAACCAATTTTCTGTTCATATTAAAGAAAAAAAGATTAACTAGTAAAAGAAGCACAATCCATGGTAGCAGAAAACAGCTTTTTTTTATACACCTGAAATTCCTAATGGGTGATCTAGAAGACACTCCCTTTAGTTTATGCCAATGAAGAATGAGTCATAAGAAAGTACAGGCCAGTGTGATACTGCTATGGTTGTAATGCTTGCTGTGACAGGGTGCCCAACAGATACTAAGGGGCTATCCACATTTTTATGGCAGATCAGGAGAGACAAGACTTCCATGGCTTTGAGTACTTCAGTCTGAAAACTCTTCAGTAGGGAAATGAAACAACATATGTGCTGAGCCGCATTTTCACCTGCTGTGAAAGGTGAAGAATCCAGCTGCAATAACTCTTTCAAAATGAAAGGCTTTCAAAACAGGTATTAAGTTAGGAGAGGACCAAATCTGAGACAATGCATGTATGTATGCCAGCTGCACGTAACTGTGGCTTCACAGTGCTGATAACCCTGGAGTTACTGTGCCTGGCACAAGAATTGGTTCCAGCTTCTCTTCTTCCACCTGAACATAAACTATTCATTGTATCTGTTCATACAGTGAGGCAAGATGAAACAAGAATCCTTCTCACTTTCTTGCCTTTATTCATTAAAAGTTGAGTAACCATTGTAAAAATACATGTGCAGATGCCAGTACTTTAAAATTAATTAGCTTTTAAAAAAATAATGTAAAGATATTTAAAAGGTGAATTTAAAGGTAGACAAATTTGAAGATTGAGATTAATGAACCAATCAGAGATGTTTATAAACAGCTAACAAAACACAATATGATCTCATTTAGAATTTGCATCTAAGACAAGCTGCAAGGATTTTAAGGCACAAACTCTTCTACAAAGTGCCAAATAATTTCATTTTTATTTTCATTCCCTATGCAGTGACGCAAGTATGAAACATGTTTAGATGAAGATGGTGAAAACTGAGCCTGTATCTTCTGATTTTACATCTGGGACGCTATACATAGTCAGAGCAACCATAAATCAGCTGCGTTAAAAGGGTGGCAAGCATTGGAACTGTGATGCTGTGGGACAGTTGATAAATTCAAAGACTTCTGCCTAGCAGCATGTGCCCAAGGAGGTATTCCAAGTGGTCCCATGTGAAGGTGTATCTTTATGGGGACATCTATGTGTATCTATCTATACATCATACGTGTATCTAGATGGGGACACAGCTTTGTCCCCATCTAGCCCTACATGCTGCTTCCTGCCCCAAAACAGGACCCAAACCTTATTACATCTGACTGCCTCTTTGTCTGGCCATGGAGCATCTCTTTGAGGCTTTCTGCATTCATCCCAGGGGTTAGCAAGTTTCTCTGGTGCCTCATGCAAACCCACCATCTCTACAGCCAGTGCTCTGCAAGCGTGTACACTGTGCCAGAAGAGACAAGGGATTTTATGGCAACAGAAACCTGGCAGGTACCCTACCACACACAAAACTGCCTCTTGTTCTGAGCATGCAAAGAGTTACCAACTCAAATAACATTTTGACCTGGAGCAGTCACGAACCAACTGGAGACTGCCTGGCAGCACCAGCAGTGGAGTACAGCAGATTCACACAAGCTGGTATCTCCTAACTCTTCCTGCACAACAGCTTACAGAGAAAGTGTCATACTGCCTCTGCCACAAACGCAGCCAAAAATGTATTGCTGCATGTGGCCACCCGCAGAGAACCTACCCATACAGAGGAGGGGACCACAGGTTGGGGCAACACACTTGTCCTTCACTCAGGGTGTTCCTCAGTGCCAATTAGTCAAACCAACATTTAAAAAAACCTGTTCTTAATGCTCAGGGATTTGTAATTTAAGTCACGTAGAATTCGCGTAACCTGTATTCTTCCTGCTCAGTGAGAGGGCAAGATAACACCTGAAAAGTTAATTATCCAAAGCATCTTCTCATGCTCATGTCCCCCCTACTTTTTAAAACAGCTATACTGTTGCAAGTTCTGAGAGTGCTGGTGCACACCAAAGTGTGCTGATTGACCTACTGCACAAGAACTTTTCACCTAAGGGAACTGAGCATTAAAACTCGGTGAATTGTGTCTTTTACATGCAAATTCAAATCTAACGCTCAACAACTGGTTGCTGGCACAAGGCCCACACTCTTCCATCTCAGGGCACCAAGAATGAAAAGGGTTCACAAGCAAGCAGGTGTCCAGCTGTTGGGGCATCTGTCATGTACTGCTGTCATGTGCAGCAGCACCAAGGGTCACAGCACAGACACTCATTTTCCCCAGAAAGGTAGGGGTTGGAAGGGACCTCTGCAGGTCATCTAGTCCAGTCCTTCTGCTATAGCAGGATTTTGCACCAGTCACATCCCAATACACGTAGATTCCATTCAAAGAGTCTATCAGTCAAAACTGTATTTTTGCACTGACACAAGCAGACCTGCTCTATAAGCAAGGGACCTTCTGTATCATAGAGCACGTGTCAAGCTAGAATGAAATTTGTTATTTCCCAAATGATAAATGTATCTGAAAACAACCTTCTAGTAACCCTGAGACCACAGATAAAATGCAAAACCTGCAGCTTTCTATGGAATCCATTAATATTTTACCTCTACAANATATATTGCAGTACAAGGTGTATCTTTCTCAGTCACCATACGAGCATGCACATATCAATACATGGCAGTGCATCTTTCACTACTAACCAATTTCTGGTAAGCAATAGCAACATAAGAACTTAGTCTTCTGAATAGCAACACAATGGGCCTGCCGGTGAAACTGCACCTCTGGTGTGATTCCCGTGGTTCTTTGCAGAAGGGCACTCTTAGGCAGGAAATGATGTTGGCATGTATAAAGCTAGAAGTAAATCAGAGGTTCTTAGTAACAAAACAGTGGCTTTCATGTTCAGACGCATTATTACCTGGAGGGCAAAAATAAACTGCTGGACTATTGGCAAAGCCCTCCTCTAACCACACCACCAAGGTACGTCTAATCAAGAACACAACAGCTGAATTTGAACTAGGTCTGTCTCAGACAAAAAGTTAAGCCTTAAGTTCTGGTTTCCTGAGTCAGAGCAGAACTTAAATTTCCTTTCTGCAACCAGTGTAATGTATTTTTTAGCAATAGAGACAATGTTTTAGCTGATTTTACAACTTGATAAATGTTTTCATAGAAGGGAGTTACAGCAGAAGTTCTCTCCTTGCTTCTCAGATATTCTGAAGCTCTTTCCTCTCAACTTATTTATTTGGGGAAAATACTTAGTTTTACTGTATCAGTCACCAAGGATGTATGCACCTTATCCAGGGCTTGTCAGCCATAATATTCCTAATTTGCCAAAAAGCAAGCAATGGGAACTGTCATATTTACATACGTTGTTACTGAGAGGGGAGAGAAGAGAACAGACTGCCAAACGTGTTACGAGGCAGTACAGCACGTTCGGATTAAAGAGCTTTGCAAATGCTTTTCTTCCTCCTACTTTTAATTTCTTCATTTTGTAAAGCTATGTAATCGCTGCATGAGGAAATGCTTTTACCCTTTGTTTCTCTCTGCTAGGATGACTTTTTCTTTTCTTCCCCTCCACACGATACTATAGCAAAAGCAAGCACACAGGTTAAAACTGAACTTCCACTGACACATTTATTGTTAACTATTAATCCACGTTTTACGCTTTGTTTCTGACGAATTACAGCCAGCAGCAAAATGTAGCCTAGAAAATGAACAAGAGGGCACCATGTTGATGTTAGCCTGCAGTGAATTTTGTAAAGCAGAAAAGGTGTAAGCTAGACAAAACACTGCTGTTTCTAAATGCCATTACATATCTTGTATACATATACTTTCACGTACGGCATACCTCTTATTGTCCCACTGAGCAGTACGCTAAATACGATACTAAAAAATTAGAGTCCGCTGTATTTAGAAATACATGACTTTTCCCTTCTCAAAAAAGCAGTTCCACTTTCAGGGGCAAGCTGCCAACAAAGTTAAAGCTCTCTGCAATAGTTGAAGCTGCATAAACACCTTGTTGATAAAAACATGATCTGACATTCAAAGAAGTAGAGAGTATAAAAACTGCTACAGTTTACCTCCACCAGTACAGAATTACCAACATGAAATAGCAGCTTGTGAAATATCAGCTTGTAAACAAGATGACAACTTTTCTAATACAGTAAAAAGTGTATCTGCTTCACCAGAAAAATCTAAAATGGTAAGAACTGTCAGGCAAACAAGGCTCAGACAAAGTCGGTATAAAAGAAACCTTAAGAACTGAAATGTTGAACAGTGTGAATGACTTTTAATGCTCTGGTTGAAGACGTAGACTATATTTATGCATGTAAGTGAATACTGCCACTCAGGTGCTCATTTCTGCTATATATTCATTATTTTACAGTACATTTAGACTTGGGAAAAAAGATGAAGGTTGTCTTCACTTATCAGAGGATGTGAACAGATTTTGTTTTGCTTTTTACCTGCCACCATCACACTGAACACTGACTGCCGTAAAAATAGGACATTACCAAGAACGAAAAAGGTTAGCTCGGTCACATATTAAAATAAAGTTCTTAAAGGGTGAAAGCCAGCATTAGTTCCCTTCTAAGTATAGCTAAAATTCATCATACGATAGCTCAGGCACATGAGCCTTTTAGGACACACAGACAGGCAGTATTTCCATCAGCAACTGTCAAGTAAGGCATGCTCTTGAAGGGCCAACTTCAGGTAAATGGCACTTAAAACTCCTATGGAAAGGTATTCAGTATACCTATCTGCTCCTGCAAGTTATCAAGAAAGCAGTTGGTAAATGCAGACAAATCTAAATGGCTGGTCAGCCTTACTGGACCCCATGAGTCTTGCAAATTGATGTGCCAGCTCACACCACATTCTTCATGAGGAATTACGCTCTCAACAAATTAAGGCCTGAATGACTGCAGACTCCTTACCTGAAATCCTGTAGCTACAGTAGAAAACCTCACAACTTCATATGCACCACTCTATGTGTTCTATTTGTTGCAGAGTGGCTAAGAGAACAGGGACATGGATCGATAGAGGCTGTGTACAATCCAGGCTTTGAGCAGGAACAGTTAGAATTGAATTAGGCCTGGGAAGCAGCTGGTGTGATGATTGAAGATAGCATGGACGACGAGATTATGACCAAGGATGAAGCCAAGGANACATATCAGGCGGGTCTTAAACATCTCCCATGAAGGTGACTCCACAACCACCCCTGGGCAGCCTGTTCCAGTGCTCTGTCACCCTCACCGTGAAGAAGTTCCTTCTCAGGTTGATGTGGAACCTCCTATGTTCCAGCTTACAACCATTGCCCCTTTGTCCTATCACTAGATGACACTGAGAACAGCCCAGTGCCATCCTCCTGACACCCACCCCTCACATATTTATAGACATTAATGAGGTCACCCCTCAGTCTCCTCTTTTCCAAGCTAAAGACACACAGCTCCCTCAGCCTCTCCTCATAAGGGAGGTGCTCCACGTCCTTTATCATCCTTGTTGCCCTACACCGGACTCCCTCCTGCAGCTCCACATCCCTCTTGAACTGAGGAGCCCAGAACTGGACACAATAGTCAGCTGTGATTACTGCTGAGATTTATAGTGGGTAGCTGGTTTTTTTTCTATATCAGGTTGGGGTCTAACATGCTGCAGAGTATCACAATGAAGTCACAAGTCTCCTCCTTATATTTCATCTCAGATACCAGAATAACTTCTTTAGTTGACTTAATGCTGGACACTAAAACCACACAAACTAGACTCCAGACCTTCAGAGGTATTTTCCACTTTATTTGCCTTAGGGAATTCATTTAGGACTTGCAGAAGCAGCAGAACTTTCAAAGTGTACTCAGAGAACTCCTGAAATTACAGCCGAGAACTCCTGAGCTGCAAGACACAGGAATATTCCTTTCAGTGATACAGTCTGCTACAAAGTGTAGGGAAAAGACTAGCATAAAAAGCAGTCAAAACAGATTTCTTAGTACCAGTGTAATTAGAACAGCAACATTTCTTGTTCCATAACTAATGAGATTTTTGTCCCAAGTAGGAGGTGACCTTTCATGCCAGAGCCATAAAAATGCATTAATATTTTCAAGGTGCCTCCCACCATCCAAAGCAGCTGGCTGTAGGACAGAGACATACACCCTGACTCCCTACATATGGTGACCTACACTCGCTCTGGTGATGCTCACTTACAGTGCTGTATTTTGTAGCTGGTGAGTTTTTAGCTCATATGGAAATAAACACAGCTGTGCACGTGAATATTCCTCTATTACCTCTCCTCCTGAAGTGTTTTGCAAACAACTGCTAAGTCCCAAAAAGCTATAGACACAAGCCTTTCCAAAAGCAATTATGAGGGATGATGAAACCTGAAGAGGCACAACATTTGGCTCAGAAAGCACAAGGGAGAGGGGGAGAAAAGCAGCTTTAAGAAACTGCACTTTGGTATACTGCCTTGCAGTAATTAACAGTGGCAGAAGGAATGTGACTGCTGGGAGAACATTTGGTTCTCAGCAGCACACAGGCTGCTGAAGCAAAGCAAAGCAGAAGCAGAAACTGCTTCCTGTGCTCTCTAGATCTGTAAAGACACCAGCCAGTCCTGCTCAGAAGCTGCAACATCAGTATGCATTTATATTCCTTTAATAACAAAATAGCATTCAAAAGCAACAATAAAGATAACGCACTTAAAAAAACAGTCCCTAGGAAGCAGTGCTACTCCATGTATATGAATATTATCTGTAAATGCAAGTTTCATCTTATTAAAAAGTGTTGAAAAATACTGCAAGTTAGTGTTGACTCAAGATGGAAAGAGACAACAACTATCTCAAGATATAATTATTTTCTCCCTGTGGACTTTCAAGGCCTTAGTTATGATAAAATGAATATTGTAGAGAGAGCTTTTAGTTAGAAATTATATGTTAATCAGTCTGCCTGCTTCTGAAGGAAGGACAAAATAACATAGAGACCACAAGCAGCACAAAGATATCTGAACACTCCTTCAGAATCGTTACTACTTTCATACATTCACCTTGCAGAGTGAAATTCTGTGGAAAAATGTGTTCTACAGGCCACTGTGTTAATCTGTTTCACTGTGGGGATGACAGATGCTTGAGCGCTCTTTTTCTTCCTCAACACTGAGAAGTGCTGGTGTTACCGGCAGGAATGGCTGCGTAGCTGAGCACTGAATATAACAAAATCAAGTCAGGCCCTTCAAACACCATCCTCTCTGCAAACAGGACAGGTTTACTGACTACACTGCACGGACAGTCCTGCGTGGTATCACAGCAGTAGCTGTACAGCTTGTCGATGTATAAACAAACTTGACCACACCTGACCACAAAATCCCAGACTTCAGAGTAACACCGAGAGTGCCTTTCAGGACAAAGCTAGATAGTTTCCACAAGAAGAAAGCTATTTCCCATTCACCCAATGGTGCTCACATTTCCTACCCCTCAAAGGAAAAAAAGTTTTGTTTATTTTAAGCAAACTTTCTTAATTCCAGAAAGTGGACTCATTCAAAAGCTTATGGTCTCATCTTCTTCAGTGTGCAAGCTCTGATTAACGGGAATAAAAATTAACTTTTAACATTCAAACCACCACAAGCAAAACTTGTTTGCAGGACTCTAGGAAGGAATGAAATTTATTTTTCAGCTTCTGATGTGAAGGCAGGTAGCTTCTGATCATCAGATGCAACCTACACAGTTCCCAAACTTACCAAAATCTACAAGAGGGCAGAGTGATACCTACCTCTTCAAAGCAGCCACTAAAAGGGAGTAGTGGAGAGGGAACAGACTTCTTAATATCCCTCAGGGCCACCTGTGTTTTGCAACTGCTTGTTGTTACAGCATAGCTGGAAATCGTGTGTTAGTTGAAGGAGGAGGAATAAAAAAAATCTCCCAGTGCATACATTTTAATTATTTCCTTTAAGCTCTCTCACACCAACCTCTAATCCTTATGTTCCTTGTCTTTATGTCCTAATCAGTCCTATTCTTCACCTTACCAGATCTGCTGATTAAATGAAGGTTATTCGTATGTGCACTGCAAAACCAAAGTGTCGTGTTGCCTTGTAGCAGACTTGTGCTAGTTTTAGAAAACCTTTTTCAGCAAATTTTGGCGTCCCTGTATGGATGTAATCAGGGAAATACCTCTGCTCTTGGCAAGACTGTAGCTCCTGTCCATACTTCTTAGGTGCTGTAGTGGACTGCCTAATATTCCCAGACGATGCAACTCAAACAGGATAAGGAGGTGTGCTGCAAGCCAACAGGCATGCCTTTTTTCCCAGGAACATTTTCTACGTGCATGTGGAGACTGCCTAGGTAATAAGAGGTGGATTTAAAGGAATTATGAACATAGTGTTTGATATTCAAAAGGCAAGAATACACTAGAGCAGTTGCATCCCATACAGAAAGTAATCTTGGGACAATTAGGCTAGTAACATGTTAGATGTGCAGGCTACACTTTTACACTCTTAAATGCCTCTGATTTGATCCAAATATCTACAAGACCTTTAAAGTAAAGGCATATAGAAACTCATTGCCAAGACCAGCCCTGCTCTTCCAGACATCCCAGCTGGTCATTCCCATGCAGCTTGGTGGTGGCCTGCACCACTGCTAGCTTGCCTTCACTCCTGCAAGATCCTAAGATACTGCAACAGGCCAAATCAGAGACTGAAAGCAGCAGAAAGTCCACAAGGAGACACTACTAATTTAGTAAATGAGTATTTTAGTTCCCTCACCAAGCTGTGGCACTAAGACCTAACCTCTTACAAGTTAAAGTCATTATCTCTTGTCCTATCATCATATGCCCTTGTAAAAAAGCCCCCAGCATTTTGTACACTTCCTTTAGTTAGTGGAAGGCTGATATATGGCCTCCATGAAGCCTTCTTTTTATTTTTTTTCAGTTTGAATAACCCTAACTTTCTCAACATGACTTCATAGTGGAGGTGTTCCAGCTCTCTGACTGTCTTTGTGCATTCCTATTAGCCTACTCCAATGGGTTTCTGTCCTTGTGCCGAGTTATTTAGGCTGGAAAAGACTTCTGAGATCATCAATGACATAAAAGATTTACAGACCCCTCTGGGATCTTTCCAGAGCAGAAGGGCAAAAGCAGTTCCCTCAACCCACTGGTCATGTTTCTTTTGATGCTACCCAGAATATGGCTGGCTTTCTGGGATGCAAGCACATGCTGCTAGAAACTGTTGAACTTGTAAACCACCTCCCCCAAGTCCTTCTCTGTGGGACTGCTCTCAATCCACTTATTGATTGTGCTTCTTTCAGTTCAAACTACTTCAACCAGTATGAAATCAAGACAATTTCCTAAAAATCAGGGGCTGCAGGAAGCACCTCATCAGCAAGACAGAGCTGCATTAATCAAACTTCCTTTTGCCCCTGCTCAAAGCACTTAATTCTTCCTGCCAACAGATTCCTCCTCTCGCACTCACAAAAACATGCTCAGCTGCAAGCACACGCAGCCCAGTGGTTGCAGAATAATGCAAACCAGATATTTCTGTAACTTTTACATTAGAGCATGGACGTATTTCCACTCCTTCTTGGTAGACCACGACCTTTTCTTCGGCCCTGCTAGCACTCTTTAAGGTCATCTTGCACTGCAAATGGCAAGGAGGGGTTGAAGTTCCTGTTGGTTTGTTTGTTTAGTACCGCATTGTGAAACAAGTAGCAGCCACTCTCAGCAAGCACCTCCAGGGAACCAGCTTTCCAGAAATATTCCCCTAGAATGGTCACAGCGCTATTAATGACGTGATGGGAGAGATTGTGGAAGAAAGCAAGCAGGCAGGATGTAGGGGTTGGCTTTCTTTTGGTTTAAACTTGACAAAGGGGAAGAGACAAAGAAAATGGTCTGTACCAGCTTTGTTACCTTTTTCCAGTACAGGGCAGGCAGAGCAAACAGGAGGTTGCGGAGAGGTGAAAGCGGAACCACCTTTTCTCCCCATCTTTTTGCTTTTCACACTCGGACGTGCTGTGCAGCTTATGAAAAAAAACCCCAAACAACCTACCAGTGCATTTTCTTGACCCTGACTGTCTCTCCTGAGCTTTTGTGTGCAACCCGTCACTGCTCATTCCCTTCAGAAGAACAGCTGGACGCTTAGATACAGGTGCTCTAGTGAGACCATGTAAGCTACTGAGGCTCAAACAATTCTCAATCGATTGATCTGAAGACAAGATGGCAAGGCTAGAGACTGGTTTACTCCAAATGTAATTACGCAGTTTGCTAGACGCTGAAAAGAAATAGCAGCCTCTTGTCACAGTGAGAGGTGAGTGAACCGCACACCTCTGCCTAAACCACCCCTGCAATTAGTTCAGCAATTACGCAAAAAGAAACACTTTGTAAGTGGTTGGAAGCTGGATCCTGTGAAGGATGAAGCATGAAGGATGGCAACTTTCATAGTGGCTGTGAATTGTGGCAGGGATCTAAAGCAGGGAATGGTGAGACACTATGCAGGCACCAACAGTACCACCAGCAGATTCCAACTGTCCATCCAGCAACCTGCAGAACTCCCAGAGAACGTTATCTGGGGCTGCAGTCACAGGCCATGCTCACATGGCACAGGCTTGTGCACAACTGAGAAGTTTCTTACACCTGATAGCAGCTTTTTTCCCCCCAACTCAAAATAAAAATGCAGATGGTTTGTCACTGATTGTATTATGAACACCTTCTCTTGCCTAGTAGGCAGGAGTCTGGCTAAGAAGAAAATGTAGGACAAACTCCGCTTATCACACAGACATGCTTTGGCAGGAATGGGTCAGAGCACGGACTTCTACTTTTTCCAGTGTCCACAGGTTCATGAGCAGACAGGGATTTCAGGAACCATACCTCAGTTCAGTTCTGCCCTTCAATTTCTTTCAGTATAGAGCAGCACATCGGAATTCCAGTGAAAGCTTGCCCAGTGTTCACTGGTATTTTGCTCTCCATGCTCAGGAACTCATACTGTTCTTAATTAAGGCTTAATTTCGCTAGTTCCTTCAAGATAGGTCTGCTTGATACACCTATTTATCCACTGCTAATCCATAACCCCAAATGTGTCTTAGAGCAAATCATGTTAGCACACTTCTCACTACTTAGCAATGGTCCCTACTTCTCCAGCAGACTGTTCCACAGGGGCCATGGATGCAGGATGGCAGCAATGCTTTTTTAAAAATGAGTAGTTGAACGCTCAGCCCTGCAGGCCTTAAGCTGTTCCACGATGTAAAAACTCCAAATGAAAAGGAGGAAAAGGTGGTAATTTGCACTGTTGCAATTTGAGACTGGGCACCTCCTCCCAAAGCTTTTCAGACCTGGAATAGCCATTTCTCCTCAGCGTGGCTGTGTGGTGGACAAGCAGGGGAATGTGGTTTTGTCATCATTGCAGAGCACTTTTTACGCTAAACGCTCTCTACTATCATTCTTACAATTTCTGTAAGCAAAGCAAGTTTCCCACAAAACTATTCACACTGCCACCTAGTGCAAAGAGTTGCTTTTCTAAAAATAAAGATTAAACTGCCAGTCTCAGGGAGAAAGTTGCATGTTTGCTCCATACACAGGAAATGAAGGAGAAGAGAACTGCAAAACTTCTCTTTTCAGCAGGACTGGTATTTCCTACTGTTGTAACTTCAGACCACTGACACAAGATAAGCATTGGGAAGAAAGACAGAACGTGTTTACTATTAAATCAGGTATTGGGAACAGAAGAGGTTTTTCTGTTCCCTTTTTAATAAGCACATCAATTATACAGAAACCAGGGTGTGTCTGGGAACCTAATGAAATACATCCAGCAACTGTCAGCCCACAGGGAAAACACACAGCCTCACCCCAAAAGGGTGGCAGGTGTTATGACAAAATTACTATTTGTGTGTAACACTAATCGTTACGCGATGTCTGAAGTCAAAGCACTGCTGGCTGTGGTTGCTGTTCACAGCAAACCTCGCAGGACAGGGTTTATGCAGCAGCTACATGGAAAAATCCCGCACCAGTGCTCAGCCAGGGCAACTTCCTGCAGTGGTTTGTGAGCCACTGCTGCTCAGGAAACAGAGGAACAGGAATGAGCTTCCAAGGCAGGAATCACAGAATCGTTAGGAATTGGAAGGGACCTCAGAAGATCATCTAGTCCAATCCCCCTGACACATCAGGATCACCTAGACCAAGTCACACAGGAACACATCCAGGAGGGTCTTAAATATCTCCAGTGAAGGAGACTGCACAACTCCCCTGGGCAGCCTGTTCCAGTGCTCTGCCACCCTCACTGTGAAAAAGTTCATTCTCCAGGCTAGTTGCTGCCCCAGCTACCACCCAGGGGCAAGGCACAGCCATAGGGCACAGCCCTGGTCACTCAGTTCCCTGTGCTATGCCAGGATGGTCACTGTGGGATGCTACGTCAGGGGGTTGTCCAAGTTGGCTTCCTTCTGCCTATCAGGATGAATACAGAAATCATATTGCCACCTAGTTATCCAGCCTGTTTCAAGCGTTAGTGCCTAGCAATCCCCAAAAAGTGCATCTTTAGTACAGACTGTTCCATAAACAAAGGATTTTCCTGTCTAACATTTAGCACCCCACTTACATTGGCCCACCTTCATCCAGGAGGAGGGCATGTAGCTCCTCCCAAGAGCATGAGTCAAAACTTCCAGTAAATGCTGTAACTTATCCACTGCAGGAATATGCCTTCTCACACATACCTCTGTTGTAAAGAGAAAATTATGAAACATCTCTTCAACTAACTGCCCAATTACATCATTTCAATACATCATGAGGTTTGCATTTTACTCAGGGTAGAGCAATGCCCTTGCAGGACCCCGAAGGCATTAAGATTTTTGTCTTTTAGTGTTTTTAGATGAAAAGCAGGAAGCTCAGCACACAGTGTATAATGCTCTTCTGCAGCATGGCATCCTGGAAGAGATACCTGTAAAAAATCCTTTATCAGCAGCTCACTCAGTTATTATTTATTATGCCCTGGATTAGTCACTAAATAATATACCAGAAGATCTTGTGTCCAAATAAGGCACAACACTCACACAACTACTCTGCTCAGCAACCTGTTAGAGGAACCGGTGTGTTGGTCTTCCTGGAAGGAAAAAATGTAAATCCAGTCTTGTGCATGAGTTTCCTTTCCACATTTGGGGCTTGAGAATTCAAAGCAGCAATCCACTGATGGTTGCCCTCTCTTTCAGTGGCATCCCAGGAAACAATGGGAGGTTCTTCAGTGTTGTTAGGAAGAAACAAAGTCCAGTAAGTTACAAAGTTACAGAGGTGTAGAGTCTAAAGCGCTTTTTTGTGAACACTGGCACAGTTCAAAGGAGATTTTGCATTCTGCTAGAAGAGGTTTTGTGTTTTGCTCTCTGTGACCAGCAGACCAAGCTTTGCTGCACATGGTCAAGGCACCAGTCACTCCTATCTACCCTTCTGATGCCCTTCAACAAGAGAAAAGCTATGTCTAAAACTGAACAGATCCATTACCTACAGTTCAGCCTTTATCCAAAAATCAAAAAAAATATTTACCTGTCCCAACTGAATGAAAAATAAGAGGGAGGAGGCTAACAGCCCTGTCTAGAAGACATCATGGTAAGTAAGATGAAAGCCTTCCAAAAGAGGTTCCTACCCATTGTGACAGCAACAAAGATGCCATGGTGGCAATCTATTGCGATCTCCCTCAAAGCCGTAGTGAACTTAGGAGGTATTACCTTTACTTGCAGCTCCATTCTGCCCTGCCTGGGTCCAGGCTAGACACAGTTTTCAGTGACATTTTACCCTGCCAACAAGTTCTACTGAAAGGCTATTCAGCCATATAGCCGTTCTCTCCCCATCAGCATTTTTGTTTGTGAGGGAGGATGACTTTGGCAACCTCTTGGCCAGCTCACCAAATTGGCAATTCAGGTCTCACCACGTGAAAGGCAGAGCTGATGAGGAGTGACACTGATGATATCACAGCAATTAAGACAACAAACCTGAGAAGCAAGGAAGGAGAGGAATTTTGCTGGCACAGAGTACTGCTTCCTTCTCTCTCTCAGCAAAACAATGACTATCAAACTATGAAAAAGAGAAGCAAGCCTTTGCTAAACATGTAAAAATCCCCATCTCTGTTACACGTGCACCAGCAGAACAGGATCTCCCTGCTCCCCTCCTCCTTGTTCAGTGCTAGAAAGAATCAAAAGACTTTGAAATACATTTAAAAGTTCCACAACAATATTTTTACCAGTTTAACGACAGTCCTCTGGCAACAACAAAGGAAGTTAGGGATTTTTTCCCAGTATTCAACTGTCAACACAGTCTGCCACCCTCTCCTCACTTTTTCCAGTATTTTTTTGAATTTACATTTCAGCAATCTTTGTAACTACAGTTTGTGGGGTTTCTACTGGTGTATCTGAGAGAATAAAATTTTTCATTAACAAAAGCACATATTAAACATTTGCACAAACAGAGAACAAGTATTTCCCAAGTTTGCAAAAACTATGGGACATTGAGCAGGATAAAATGAGACAGTAAAAATTAAGGGCATTCACACAACTCATGAACCCATGGAACTTTTAGCCACAGGAAGCTGACTGCTAGAAGTCTACTTCTACCTAAAAGCCTCAGACTGGGGGAAAAATAGAATGTTACTTGTCCACCAAGAGCTATTGAAACAAAGAAAGAAACCGCCTGTAGGTTGGGAAAGCTCTGGACCACAAATTGTTGCGAGGTTGGTGGTATACTCTGAGAATGCATTCTGTGGCTGCCCAGTTCTTATGTTATATTCTCTGGGCACTTTTTTCTGGTCACCACCGCAGAACAAACTGAAGCCTGCGGACCTTGACCTTCCCAGTACTGCCAGACTTGCATGTAAAAACCAGAATAGGGACAGCACCACTTCAGATTGTCTTCCATTAAGAGCCGCATTAACAGAAAAGTGGTTTGAAGTGCCTGTGTTGTTAACAAGTATTCAGCATCATCTTCTCATGGATAAATGCCTGCTCTAGAAAGAGCCTAAGGACACTGTAGCAAGCTTGAACTTCTCTTAAAGCTTTCCAGACAGCTGGCTTTCTGGTTTTCTTTATTTTTTTTAATCAACACTGAGAGCATTTCCAAGCAATTTGGAACAACATTTCAAAGGAGGCGTAAGTTGTGTATGCTATCTCCACAGACACAAGCCAAAACTCATCCAGAATTGCTAACTAAATTTCAAAGGCATGGAAATGCTTGACTAGCTCTCTGTCAGGTTGTGGGGAAGGCTCACAGACAGAACTTGTTTGTGGGGGTGTTGTTCATCTACAAATAGGTCATTTTGCTAAGGAATGCTTACCATAAGCCGTACATTTCTTGAGAGAAGCCTGGCAAACCTAGGGATTATTACTGACTATGAAATAAAGGTCCTTTTCACACCCACAGCACATTGTGCTGAAAACTTTCCTCTCAGATGGAGAGAAAAATCTGCTCACCTTTCTAATTACCATCTTCAACTCATGTACGCAGCATGTTATGAAAAACAGCTTTTGCAAAGGAAGCCATCCTGCTGATCACAGAGAACATCCTTCAGGGCATCTCTATGTGGATTACCTGATAGCTTAGTCCTGAAGCAGTCTGGTTCTTGAGAAAAAAAGAAGTGCCTGCTGCCAAACTGCTGTGGCTGCTCACCCTCACAACTGTTACCGAGATTTCTGAAAACCTCTGGAGGCTGCTTTGCTTATTCTCAGCTTTCTTTCTCACTTTAAGTTGCATACCTTGATGATTACTCCATGCAATACCTTCTTCTCTGTCCGCCTACCTACTGCATACACCAGGACTTTTGGCAGGATAAGTCCTTAAGGAAAGCCAGGCTTCTGAGTTTCCTGCCCCGAATATTCTAACATTTAAAAAGGAAAGCTTTTAATGTCATTCTTAAAGGGCTGTTCACCAGGAACAAATAATGAATCCCATTCTGTGTCCCTGTTGAAACCTACGTAGGATTTGCTATGTAGGCCAACAGCAAAAGCCCACTAGGTTGATAGAATCATAATGGCTGGAAAGGACCTTCAGGATCATCAAGTTCAGCCCTCATCCCAACATCTCTCTAACGCCTAGTCCATGGCCTTAAGTGCTATGTCTACTTTTTTTTTAAAAATCTCCAGGGATGGTGATTCCACCACCTCCCTGGGCAGCCTGTTCCAGTGCCCGACCACTCTCAGTGAAGAATATCTTCCTAATAACCAATCTAAATCTCTTCTGACTCAACTTGAGGCCTTTTCCTCACATCCTATCACTTGTAATTTGGGAGAAGAGACCAGCACCAGCCTGGCTACGAAGTACCTCCATTTAGGTTGTTGTAGAGAACAATAAGGCCTCCTCTCAGCCTTCTCTTGTCTAGACTAAATAACCCTAGTCCCTAAGCCACTCTGCATAGGGCCTGTTTTCCAGATCTCGCACCAGCCTCACTGCCCTCTCTGGACCCTTCTGGGTTAATGAGGTTTAACATCACAGTCCTCACTCATGGGAGAGTCTCAAGCACAATCCTCCCAGAAACTTGTCACAAGCCCTGTGGGGATGCAGAGCTGCTTGTTTCCTGTGGGGCCTCCAGAGGTAGCTGCTCAGCTGCTTATAACTTAAATTCTGCAAGCAGAGAGGCATCAGGCAACAGAGTTGGATGTGCAATTGGATTTTAGCAATTCTCACCCTAACATCAGTTGCTTCCTTGTCACAAAAGCCATGGGTACCTATGTGGGTTCCAGTGACTGCACTTACTGTATAATGTACGAGACATTTATACTCACCTTCCTGGTAAGGCTACCTCTGGTGGTTTCTGTCTAAGGAAACAGGGAGTCCAGCAGAAGACACTGATTAATGAGTCACATCCAAATCTTCAGACTACCTCTCTTGCATATGACATTGAAGCCAGTGGAGAATGACTTGCATGGTACTGGCGCTACACTATTGCTTTAAAACAACCCAATGCAGAATAGATCAAGAACAACCCTATTTCCATGTGGGCCAGAACTCTGTCAGTCCTGCAGGGCATCTGACAGATATTAGATCAGTTCACGTACTGTATCCTTCTTCAAGGCTGTACTTCTTCCTTAAACTCATGCAGCACTTCTTGGGAAGACTGACCAGGGACACCCCACCCATTAAAACAGACAAGAACAACAGAAGGGAAGGTGAGGAGAGCACCCATGGGGTAATGTCACATTGAGAGGATGCTGCCGAGTGCGATGGCATAGGCCCTACTGCAGATGAAGGAGGCCAAGTGGCCTATGAAAGGACCACGAACATCTACTTGCATAAAGACATGGTACTTGATCAAAAGTACGGCACAGTGTTAAAATCCACGGTGCTTCTCATCAAGTTTCCAGACTTGCTCTGCTGGAAAGCACAAAAGTGGACTCAGGGATGACACAGCATTCAAATTACCTACCAGTGAATGGCTGCTGTGCTTCTTCAAAACATGTTCACAGAGCTCTGAAAGCATCAGGATTTAGGAGAAGTATTGAAGCGTCATGATGGGGCCAGCTCTGCTACAGAGCAAGTGTGACAGAGAGGGCTTTATGTAACTCCAGGGATTGGATCCAGCCCACTTGGGCAATCCTGGGCTGAGGGCAAGTACCCCAGTGTACCTCTGGCTTCCTTCTAGTTGCAGGTTATAAGCTTCAGTGGTCTGTAAATGAATGCTAAGTGAATGCCAAGGTCCACCCATAACTCCCCTAATTCCCTGAGCAATAGCATTTTTGGCAGTGGGAACGATCTGGCCCTGGGAACCATCCTACTGCATATCATTGCCTTTAACACTTTCAACATGAAGTGAACCATGCTTCTGAAACCTTATAGCCAAGTTTCAAAGCTTGTGACCATTTTGGGAGCAAGTTGTGCTTTTGTGCATAAATGCTGGAAGATAACAATGGTAGAATTAATCAAGAAGCCAGTATACACACATGGAGACAGCACTTGGGTGAAACTTTTAAACTTATTACTCAAAACTTGAACAAATATATGAAAAGGCTAATACAAAAAAACAACCCACAATGAGACTTTTCTGATATCTGCCATTGCTGTCATCTAACCTTGAACAGCAATGCCAAGATAATTCTCTTTAATAATGACAAAGTCTGCAGTAAACAAAAGAAATCATGGGTTCAACTCACTCAACCACATTAAAGCCACCAAATTGTGTTGCCTGTTTTGACTACAGTCTGCCAACAAAGGCAGTGAAGGGTCTAGAGCACAATCTCCCAAGAAGTGGCTGAAGGAACCCGGGTTGTTTAGCCTGAAAAAGACGATGAGCCTCACTGCTCTCAACAACTATCTGATAAATGGTTGCAGTGAGGTGAGGGTTGGTCTCTTCTCACAAGTAACAAGTGATAAGAGAAGAGGAAATGGCTTCAAGTTGCACCAGGAGAGGTTTAGTTTCTATATTAGGAAAAATTTCTTCCCAAAACAGTTGTCAAGTATTTGAATAGGCTGCTCAGGGAATTGGTGGAGTCACCATCCCTGGAGATATTTAAAAGACATGTAGATGCAGGACATAGCTTAGTCATGACTTGGTAGGTCTGGGTTAATGGCTGGACTTTATGATCTTGAAAGTTTATAATCACAGAATCATTAGGGAATGGAAGGGACCTCGAAANGAACTGAGGGGTCCAGTTGAATACTAACCTTTAATGACTCTAGCTGAACAGCAAACTCTTCTATACAAACTCATTCTACAAGTAACCTATGTAGATTATCAAAACACAAGCTGCCTTTTTAGAAATTAAAGCACTTTGTCAGTGCTACATGGAACGAGTACGTACAGTAACAGAAGATGCATGGAGGATCGTGTACACCAGATTCAGAATAAACCTGTATGTCTGTTGAAATGAAAACACAAGTTTATCTTCATACCATCTCTCAGTAAGGCACCAAACGTCACAATAAATAACACTACTCTTTGTAGTTTGTCTCTGCTTTGCCACTGACACACAATTCTCAGCATCTCAGTTTCTCTAAAGCTTATCTCCTCCATTACAGAAACCCAAGCTAGCAGTTCTGCTTGCCTTCAGAAAGACATTTGATACAAGTCAAAAAGGAGAAAAGTTCCTGCTTTCCTCTGAGACCTCTTCAAGAAATTAGCCTGCATGTAGTTTAAAATGTACCATAGCAGAGAGCCACCTAATGGGCACTGCCTGCTCCTAAAATGAAACAGAATAATTTTGCATTGCGCTCTTCACTGCTTAAGAATTAAACTCGCTTTTGCAGCTGCACTCTGAAACACAGCATGCAGTTCTTCCCTGAAATGCCGTGTGTGAAGAATAAGACCGTGAATGTCAAAACAAAAAAAACAAGATAAACTACTACTGCTATGCAATTCTGTCCTATTCCTGTCACGAGTTCTCCTACTGAGTCTTAGTCAATTGATTCCTTTCACTAACAATTGAAAACTTTCTTTTGTCAGGTTAACTTTCTGCTGAGCAGCATGTTACATCTGCATGGCGTGTAGCTGTGGGGGGACACAACTCTACATGTGGTCATCGTAGCAAAAGTTTTACTGAACGTAATGCCACGTGATTGCTTAAAATCTGCATCTATTAGTGATACGGTGTTCTAAGAGAGATAGGGTACTGACAGAGGTCTGTGAATTGCAGCTCCTTCAACTTGTCAATTCACTTTACAGCCAGCCAACACTTACCACAGTGCTGGCAAAATAATACGCTGTAGCAACCTCCGTGATCATGCAATTACTGAATCAGAACATCTTTCCCGAGCACTCTGTAGAGCAAACACACCGCAAACGGCTTACAGAATACATAGACAAAACAGACAAAATTAAGAAACACAGGAAGCCTTCGACTTCCTTTTTTTAAACCTAAATTCTCTCATGAGGAGGCAAGGGTCATGTGCAGCAAAACCAGAAATAAAATCCACAGCAAAGTTCTACTGTTCTCAATGACACTGTTTTTGCTTTTCCAAATATATTATCTTGTCCAACCATTGTATTTACTGAGGTTTACAAATACAGAAACAGCTGGAGGCCGTAAAGATTAATTGAATATAAGCACATTACATTCTATAAATTATTTTAACCACATCATTACTAAAACAACTCCTCTCATAACTTAGAACTGGCATTTACGCACTAGTGAGAATCCAACAAGCTTTTGTAATTTTAAGATTTTCTTTTTCCAGTCCCTCTCTGGCCTGATCGGACAGCATTACTCCATCTTAGAAGGTATCTTCCCTACTGCTAATAATTAGCATGGAAGATAAGGTCCTCTCATCCTATGTTTTTTTGGGCTTTTTTTCCCCACTGAAAATTACTGGAAGAAAAATGAACTAGGAACTATTTAAAGTTTATTGATATTAAAAAGTTATAGACTTTTTCATCTCACTCTCTTTACAAGCTAGTTACTGCTGAAATACTCAGTTTGTTCTACCTTCTATTTCAAGTTCTGTAAGGAAAAACAGAAATATATCCCAACAAAGGCCACAAGGCTGGTTTTCTACTATGATCCATACGCCACCACAAGGCTTGTACCGCACTGAAAAAAGTTTTCACAAAAGGAACAACTCTGTGGTTCACTATGTCCTTTGATATCTTGGTGATCTCCTACACACCTTTCCTTCACATCCATCTTCTCTGTTCACAGACTCTGATATTGTCTTTTTATGTGGTCCTGCCTCTATATTCATTAATCCTAAATGAAGGACACACACATTTGGAGATTAAGGTTCAGAGAGCAGAGTGGATAACCACTGGTGTCATTACAGGCTCTTATTTGATTTAAATGAATTACCTATACCATCACTCTCAAGACACTTTCCAGAATTACTCCACCCGAGAGTAGAAGACTTCCTAGTATTACACCAGGCAACTCAATCTGGTGGGCATCTGGTTACAAGTGGTGCTCCCCAACATTTAGTATTGGGGCCTGTTCTCTTTAATATTTTTATAAATGATCTAGATGAGGGGACTGAGTGCATCCTCAGTAAGTTTCCAGATGACTCCAAGCTGTGCAGGTATGTTGATCTACTGGATGATAAGGAGGTCCTAGAGAAGGTTCTAGACGGGCTGGATCAATGGGCCACAGTTAATTGTGTGGAGTTCTGCACTTGGGTCATAAGTCCATGCATAGGGTACAGACTTGGGGATGTGGGCCTGGAAAGCTGCAAGTCAGAAAACGATCTAAGGGTACTGATTGACCACCTGAATATGAGCCAGCAGTATGCCCAAGTGGCCAAGGCCAATGTCATCTGGGTTTGTATTAGAAATAGTGTTGCCAGCAGTAGTGAGGTGATGTACTTCACACTCCTGAGGTTGCACTGCGAATTGTGTTCAGTTCTAGACTACTCACTACAAGAAGGACACTGAACTATAATGAGAAGAAGGGCAAACAAGGTTTGTGAAGGGTCTGGAGCTCAAGTCCTATAAAGACTGGTTGAGTGAACAAGGCTTGTTTAATCTCGAGAAACAGAGGATGCAGGAAAACCTCCTTGCTCTCTACTACTGCCCAAAAGGAGGTTGGAACAAGAAGGGGGACAGATCTTCTTTCTCCTTAGTAGAAAAAGGGGTAAGAACAGAGGAAACGTTTGCAACCAGAGGAGGTTTACACTGGATTTGTCCTTTAGAAGGACAAAACACAATTTGTTACTGTGGTTAGAGATACTAGGAAGGAGTGTTTCTCTACTTTGAGCAAGTTTTGCAGAAAAGTAGTAACTTTTACAGCTAAAAGTTAGTTTAGGCTTTGTACCTAGTGCGTCTATTAAACAGTCTCATTAAGAATCATTTTTTGTTGGTGTAGAACCCCTCAGAGCAAGTAAATTACCATTATTACCAACGGTAATTTGCACTCCTATGTCCTCCAAATTAGTGATGGGCTATATTGTGTAACAATAGAGAGAAAATAGGATTCTCTTCATGACAACGCACCTGTCTTGCACAGGATGAGCACATACCACAACCCAGCCAGCAGAACTGATGTTGGCACTGCAGGAGTCCTGAACTACATTCTGTATCTCACCCAAAGCTTCTCCTTCCTGGCTTTGTGGCAACAGGCTGTGGATGTCAACACTGAGGTTAACTGGAGAAACAAGGCATCCATGTTATAACCAAGACAGGTTTTGCAGCACTAATCAAACCTAGTACAGACTGCTTAAGTCTGCCCCACCCAAACAAGCTTTATATATCTTTTTCTACCAAAAGTAGGTAGAATGGAATGAAAGGCTTTCTTATAACAGGGCACGCTGCAACCTGTCACAGAAAAAGCACTTAGCATTACACCTGGGTGGGGATGGATGTGGCCGCACATGTTCCACCCTCCTGCCACATGCTTTCAAAAACAGTATTTTAGGCAGTACCTTTCAAAAACAATCAAAAGGTGTCTGACATATACACACCTTAATTCTTACACTAGAAGAATGAAAAAATTAATATTCTGACTTCAGTCAAAAACAGGCCGTTTCTGCAACACCTGCACCAGCTCTATGGGACTGCAATCAGACAGCTAGTCTCTTGGATTTCTTTTCCTCATGTTTTTAAGAATAGGGGATAGGAAAAAAGATTTTGCAACAGGCGTCCCTATATTTTGAGCATGGCCCGCACAGATCAGTCACATGAAGCTCATCTCTTACCACCTCATCCATCCCACTCTCAAGGCCACCTCCACAACTGCTTTCCAAAAGGTAAATTTGGGATGGTAGCAAGCAATGCTTAGGTCACTTGTGTAGGAGACTTCTAATCTGGATAACTTGCTGAAAGTCAATTGTCCTTCTGGACTGACGCATACTTTTAGTTTGAAGAAATTAAGAAATATCAATGAAATTAAGGCTCTTTTGTTTTGTTTAGAGGACTGCTTCTAATTGACTTCGAGGTACAAATGGGGAGAGGCCAGAATAACTTTACCCATGCACTGCCTGCAGAGAGTTCCCAGATGCAGAACAGAAGAATCTATCCCTGCTCTACTGTGTGCCGGTTCCTTATTAGAGTAGCCTTATCTCATTACAGTAGCCACTAACAATGGCCCTGAAAAACACTTTTAGACAAATATCAGGAACAAGAAATTGGCAAAATTGTATCTCACTACCAAGGTACACTTACATAAGAAAAGGTTACGCACGCTCTCTGAAACCATCTAAATAGAAGGCAAGTCACACCCTGGGCTGCATCAAAAGCATGGCCAGCCGGTCAAATGAGTTGATTTTGCCTCTGCACTCTGCTCTGGTGAGACCCCACGTGGAGTACTGTGTCCAGTTATGGGGTTATCAGCAAAAGGAGGACATTAACACTTTGGAGAATGTCCTGAGAAGGGGCACAAAACTGATCAGGAGGCTGGAGCACCTCTGATGTGAGAACAGGCTGAAAAGTTTGCGTTGATCAGCTTGGAGGAAAAGCATCTATAAGGTCACATTACTGCAGCCTTTCAGTACTCAAAGAGAGTCGAAGGGACTTTTTAGCAAGGCCAGTTGTGATGGGCCAAGAGATAATAATTTTAAACTAAAAGAGGGGAAGACTTTTGTTAGATAAACAGAATACGTTTTTTTACAATGAGAGTGGCAAAACACTGGAACAGGTTGCCCAGAAAGGAGGCACCATCCTTTAGGACATTCAAGGCCAGGCTAGGTGAGGCTCTGGGCAACCTGATCTAGCTGATACCACTGCTCACTGCAGGGAGGTTGGACTAGATGACCTTGAAAGGTCTCTTCCAATGCAATGCATTCTATGCTTCTCAAGCCAGAACTGTAGTAATACTGATGAAGTCTGGGCTTCTATATAAAAACAAGCAGCTGCACCTTTGCTCTAAAACCAAAATCACAGGTATGTCAACTCCAGTTGTTTGTATCTTCTGTAAGATCAAATCAAAAGTATCTTCAACCAGTACAGGATTTTTAGTTCCCTGTACTATATCAGAACTGCATATATACTTACGCTACCAGAAAATCTGACACTTTGATCAAGCAAGTGAGTTATCACACACCTATCAGATGTCCTACGGAAAACCTCCCACTGACTTTCTACGGTGGCTTTCTCTGCATGAAGAGCACCACAAAATTAATGATCTTGAACATCAATATAGTCTTCAAGATGTTGAAGATTTCATGTAAATTCTCATAGCCCCAAGACCCCTTTAAGATAAATTACTTTGTATTAGCAGTGAAGGAGTTCAAAAGAATTGGTTAAGTCCTGCACCTTAATAATTCATAGCAGCTGTGTTTGATTTACCCCACAACTTCCACCAGAAAATGGAAAGGTTTTGAAGAGTGACTTATTCCCCACATAAATCTTCAGCAAGCCTCTGTCAATCATGTTAGTCCTTTTGCTGTTAGGTTTCTCCTGCCTCCTGACTGAAATTACACAACCATTTTAATTACTCCATTACTTAATGACTTACTACCTTAAAACGCTGTAAATAAATTGAAAGCTAAACTACTGCACATCAATTCTCCAGAAAATTTATAAACAGTATACCTCGTGAAGATCGATGATATCTATACTTTTCATTACCCTAATACTTTCAGAAAGGAACAGAGATGAAAAAATTTGCAGGGGTCTGGAATGCGTCTAGCAAAAGGTAAATACGCACACATGTAAGAGAGGGAAATAAACAATTCCCCACTCAAACACAAATTTTTGCTTGCCACAAGTTGTACATTGTCCCACAGTTGTATTAGGATAATGACTTACAGAACACTACCATTCCAGAAGTTATAGCTTAAAAAACAAGTTTCAGTGTTGAGCATTCGTTGGGAAGCTTTTGGTAGTTTTGCTAGTGAGTTTTATTTTTTACTTATTTATTTCCAGTGCGTTGAGCAGCTCCCTGCACCTTTGTACGACTACAGGGCAGAAACAGCTCAGTTTTATATGCGAATTATATTCAGTAGAGTAACTCGAGTTAAGGAAAAAAAAGGCAAGAAAAATTTAAGATTCCTGAGACTTTCCATAAGCTTTGAAGGAAAACTGAAACTACGAAGCACACCTAAGTCACTGTAAAGCATTTTCTCTAAGCATGGGCCAAACCATGTGTATTATAGGTTTTTTTCTGCTAAATCTACTACATGCTTGACTTTTCATTTCTAAATATTTGTAACAATTAAAACTGTTTTGACTTTTGTCTAGCCAAGTTTACAGTTTATACTGTTTGCTTAGCTGTCCCAGAAATGAAGCTTGTTTCTACTCCATTGAAACATTTCTGTTAGATTTAGCAGCGCTAGAGAAAAGTCAAACTTTCACCCTCACACAAATAAAACTCAGAAGGAAAGTAGGATTTCAAAACAAAGAGATATTTTGCTGCCAATAAACCCCCAAAAAATCTTGTGGTATCAGCCAGCTGTTGCACTAACAATATCAAATAAAGAAATAGTGGAGCTTTATCAATACTGCATGGCTGCACACAGACAATTTATAGCTGTTCTCCATCACGAGGTACCGTGTAGTACTAAATCAAGTCTACAAAACTCAAGGGCAGTCCACCCACACAGCTAGTGTAGGCCAGCCAGGCCACTTTGTATAAACATTTTAAAGGCACAAAGTGAGCTGTATTAGCATGCTGAGCCACGGTACTTAGTGGACAAAGCAACTCTTCTGCAAAACTAAAAGTTCCTTTGGCAGAAGGAGAGAGGAGTCACTGTGCCTTACATGAAGAATAAAAAGGTGGGGGGAAATAAGTATGTACACATAGCAACCCAAACCCCTTAATTTATTGACATTAAAACACAAAGCAAGAGTTTATTTTCTACACTAGATATTGACTGTCAGTTTCCAAATTCTCGCCAAGAGGTGCTGAACTGGTCATGGTTTTGACAGCAAAAAATCTTAAAACAAAAAAATTGTTTTGATGGGTTTTATTCATATTTCAATAGCTCCAAAGCCTAAGAGACTTACTTTTTAACCCTTCACAAGTCACATAAATCAGAAAAGCATATGCAAGGCTTTCATCAAGATACAGAATCCATTATCATACTGAAAGCATGTAGGAGGAGGTGGGGTGCCCTCCACAGGCCAAATTAACCAAGAGATGGCATGCCACAAACTGGTTGCTTTCAAGCCCACTCCACCTCCTCCTACCACAGCAGTCCCAGTAGACGAATATCTGGAACATAAGAAAGCATCAAGGAACCTAGAGTGCATGAGCTGGGATACCGGGTCTGTACATCCAACAGTTTTACTCAGGCTTTGCTCTGGCAGTGGCCAAAATGCCACCTGGGTCCTCCACAACCTTGGTTTCAGGGGCAGCGAAAGGTGTAAGTAGCCACAACACAGGTGGCAGCACCACCAGGAGGTTTGTTTGGGACACATTACAGACTTCTGCTGTTTCTTTTACAGCTGAGCTGCCCATCTTCTGTGTCAGAGACAGCAGCAAGAATGAGGTTTGTGACAGTGTTTTTTACAGTCAGAATACCACTCCAGACTGGACCCTCTGGGTCTCTCTGGTAACTGGAAACTTTGCATTCTTGCGTTGGAAATGTACTTCTCTACCGTGTGGTAAGGTAAGAGGACATGGCACAGTGTGCCTGAGCAGCTTGATGGCTTTGTGACGCAACCACAGGTAAAAGCGGGAATAACACAAGAGGCAGGACTGAAAACACATCTGCTGTAAGCTGATCAAGTGGAAATTCTCGGCCAAAAAACAAACCAACCCAAACCAGGCTGCATTTATCAGGATTTATTGTGCAAGTGTGGAGAACGCTAAGTTCTGTTTTGATATACCCATACCTTTATTTTTCTAGTTAAGGTGTATACTACTACATAGCAAAACTTAACTTCGCTTACAATGTGTATGCTTTTTCAAAAGTCACATCTCCTTTGCATGGATCAGTGTTTAAAATTCTGATTTAACTGCTTCAGTGAACACAGAAAATTCAGAAAGTGAAAAATCTGTGAAGAATCTTCTCATTACACTGCTGTGTCAAGGCAATGAACGCCCAGCCTTTGGAGAATCTGCTTCACCCCTGTGAAAAAAGAACGTGTCTACATACCAGAATCACAGAACATTAGGGATTGGAAGGGGCCTCGAGAGATCATATAGTCCAATCCCCCTGCCAGAGCAGGATCACCTAAACCAAGTCCATATAAAAATATTTTTCATTAATTTAAGAAGTCTTATTAATTTTTAATAAATACTATTTTCAAGATAAGCATAAGAAACCTACAACTTATGAGTCAACTACAAAAACAACTGCTGGGTTTTTTTTTTTATTTTAACCTATTAAAAGTGCAATATTTTCTTCAGAAGGTGGGTTGGAGATTTAATTTTCCATTCGCTAGGTTGAGTTTCTGCTGTGAAAAGTTAAACTGCTGTTTTGCAGTCCAGTGATATTTCAGTAAAACCCTTGATTAAGCAAACACAACAGGCTACAGCTTTCAGAAACCCAAGCAGACGCCACTAAAGCAATCATGGCTTTGTAAATGGAAATTAATTTTAATAAGTTCACTGCTTATCTCACGTTGCCAAAGTCTGTAATCCAATTACAGGTGCACTACTTTAATGACTTCTTTAGTGATCACATTCAGTGAAACTGCAGAGACACAGAATGCTCTCAGGTCCTCTCCATGAAGCATGTTGATTGTGACAGGTACAAGCCCCCTCATCCCCATCAAGACCTACCACTGCCTATGTTTACTGGTAACTAATTAGAGCAACCACAGGCCACACTCCACTCAAAGTCCTGAAGAAACCAAATGGGTCTTTCTCAGAGCAGCTGGGGACCCTCCCCTTGAGTTGGGATGCTATCCATTTACACTTCCCTGGGATTGGGTGATTCCCAATTGGGATTGGGTTTAGTGAGTGGCTTTTCACTTGAGTAGGAGTCTTCACAGCATCTGTGAGCACACACACATTTGGATCATCTTTTCTTAGATTATTCCTGAAAGCTTAGGAACTTCGCTGTGTAATAATACATTCCCAACAACAACAGAACTAGTGCGCTGTTGGAGCGCCAGGCAATGTTGGTTGCAATAAATCAGCAAGTTTCTGATAGCTGACAGTGTCTGGTTTTGTGGGTGCCTCCAAAACATGATCCAATTAATGCCGCTTCATATCTCATGCAAATGCAGAATCATAGAATGATAACGAATGCAAGGGACCTCCGGAGATCATCTAGTCCAGAGCCTCTACTAGAGCAGGTCCAGGTAAAACATGTTGGAAAGGACTGATGTCCAGGCAGCTTTGGAAAACCTCCAAAGACGGAAATGTCACAATCTCTCTGAGCAGCTTGTTCCAGTGCTTTGTCACTCTCAAACCAAAACAAACCTTTCTCTTATGTACCTATGAAACTTCCTGTGTTCCAGTTTGTGCCTGTTGCCCCTTTTCCTGTTACTGCTACCTTTAGACTTTACCTGCTGACATCTAGACTTTAGATATTGATAAACATGATTCCACTCTCTGTCTTCTCTAGACAAAAGAGATGCAGGTCCCTCAGCATTTCCTCACAAGAGAGTTGCTCCAGCCTCCTAAATGAGCTTAGCACCTCTCCACTTGACACTGTCCATTAGTTTCTTATCTCTCAAACTGGGGAGCCCAGAACTGGACATGGCATTATACATGCTGTCTCTGTAGGGCACAGTCAAAGGTCATGAGAAACTCCCTTGCCTTACTGACCACATTTCCTCCCAAGTGGCCAGTTCCTTTTTTCACATTCTCTGTTAACCACTCACATGCTTCACTAGACAGACATGTAGGCTGAGGGTGTTCACTGACAGCTCCAGCAGTTCACCAGGCAGCCAGGTCTGGGGACTTGCAAGGGCAATCAGAGTTCCTCTCTACTTACATCCACGTCTTTTATTTGCCTGAAGGTGCACATTTCTACAGCCAGGACACGGCTGCAGCACACAGCCACACAGAAACTGGGACTAGCTTAATCACTGCGAGAATAAATTTCCTTATACAGCCTTTCCTAAACGTTTCTTGTCCCAGGCCTGCTACAGCCATGCCTTGGAGCCCAAAGGCAGTCAGTGCTGCTTTTCCCCACCTCCTGTACAAAACGCTTCTTTTTCTCAAGACAAAATTAACTTAAAATACTTTTCTTGGTGAAAATAAGGAGCTGCGTAAGAGTAACAGCCCTGGCACACCCAGGTCCAGACCAGCAGCCCACGAGGCACAGCTCTTGGGAAGGAGTTGCAGGATGACCAGAAATTGAGACAGGCTGGCACATGGTACGCGATGGAAGGGCATGCAAGCCTCAGTCACAGCAGCTTGCCACAGGCATATTGCAGCAACCTCTGCCCCTCTGCTCAGAACTGAGCTTTGCACAAGAGAGCTAAAGGGAAGGTCAGTGGAGTTTGAGCATATGCTTATACATACACATACTCCTCATCTAAACAGCAAGTTCAGAGAGTAATGAAGAAAGGCAGAAGGTCTACTTGCTTTTCCATGCTTATTGAATTTCACATTCTGGCTAAACACAGGTGCTCTATTAGCTTTGGCATGACTGGATTCAGTAACTCTTTACCTGTCCCAACAGCTGTCAGCAATTCAAAGACAGCTGCAAACACACTACCAAAAACCAAAACAAAATGTCACCTACTACTTGCTTTAACTGATTAAAGCTGTGAAAGCAGCATGAAACAAGAAATAGTGTGCAGTGACACACACTAAATAGCCAGAATGGCCAAGAGACTGAATCTCTGCTCTTCAAGAGACTAGTTCAGTTTTATGTGCATCTTATCATCTGTCATCCAAAACTGCAGCACAATGCAGTACACATAAGGTTGGCAGTGATGGTTACCAAGAGTGAATAAAAACAGGAATCAGCTCCACTTTGAACAGCAGCCATCAAGCCTGAGGTACCACAAGAGCCAGGAGTAAAGGATGCCTTCCACAGGGATCACCCATCTTCTATAACAGATTACCTCAGGCCCTCCCTGTGTTGCTGCTCTTAACCTCATTTTTGTCTTTGAGCAGCAGTGTTTCTACACAGCGCTGTCCCACTGGGGCACTTCCTTTCTGTCTCTGGTCATGACAATAACACTGCAGCAAGACTGTGCTGTGCACGAGGCATTGCACGCACAGTGTTGGTCCAGTCTGTGTCTGGTTCCCTGTGCTGCAGAGAAAAAGCAGCAGCAGCACTACAGTGGAGCAGACAATCCAGTCACAGATCCAAAAGATGGGCACAAAATATGTGATTAATGAAAGAGGGCAGCAGGAGCTCTAGACAAAGTAGTATAACACTCTTCTAGCAACAGTAGTGTTCAGCTTCTTACCTGCATTTCTCCTAGTGAAATATTTGTCTAACATCTCATAGGGACCAAAGACAATTTTTCTACTACTAAAACACTAATCACAGATAGGTGAAGGACTAAGGCATTCTACTGACAATGTATTCAGGTAATCAAGACTGTGGAATTGGTGATTTAGGAAAAGAAACTACGTTGCTTCTTCATTACATCAATGTTACATCAACGTAAACTTACTGAAGTCAGTGAATTTACGTGTACTATACTTCATACTGAATTTACTCATATCAACAAATACTGGTCCAGTCTTAGGCTATAAGTTTATTACATAGCAAGAGGTGAGGCTGAGGCAGGCTGCGGGAACACACCCATCCTCTTCCCTCTGCCCCTAAACAAGTCACACCTTACCTTAAAATACCAACAGAAATGTCAGTACTCTACAGTCTTTTAGGTCTTTCTACATAGCAGGAATAATGTAGAGGGTGTAGCTAGTTTAGTGCTTCAGCATTTGACAGCACATTCAGGAACCAGGGAGTCATTCTGTAAGAAAGTAAATTAAAAGCACCAATTAGGCAATACATAACACGCTTAAAGCCATTGATTCAAGGTAGCGCCATGCTGCTAAACAACACGGAAATTACCAACAATCGCAAATATGAAAGGCTGAGTCATGTTCTGCTTACAAGACAAAACTCACAAGAAATGTTTTGGTGGCAGAATCCTGCAGAGAAAGCATGAATCTTGCAACAGCTACAGTCACCCTGCACTGCCTTCACAGTTCATGTGAATGCATAAAGCTCCAGCCATGTCACGATACACCAGCCGTGCCAGCTGGAAGGACACAACCAAAAAGTGTTTAAGGAAGGGTGTTGTAGTTTGAATTTGGCAGGTCTGAGGAATTACTACAGCAA
Source organism: Rhinopomastus cyanomelas (assembly GCA_013400115.1). NCBI lineage: Eukaryota > Metazoa > Chordata > Aves > Bucerotiformes > Rhinopomastidae > Rhinopomastus > Rhinopomastus cyanomelas. The sequence goes on from VXBP01010732.1 coordinate 156,380, forward strand.
CTTGTGATAAGCAGCTTGGAACTGCAAGCTGAATAAGCACCTCTGCAAACCTGTATGGAGCTTCCCGTTTACTGTTGGGAGTAGCTTTCTCTGATCTTTTTTGGAGAAGAATCACATGGTAGGCAGGCATGGCAACTATCTCACCCTTTGGAATGCGCTGGATGAAGAGTGGAAGTTTGGAACCTCAGATCAGAAGAGAAAAGGTTTTGCCTGCAATCCATCGTTTGTCAAAATGGAGGCCAGTCCTGTCCATGGCCCACAGAAACTGGGGCACTGGACCAGAGCACTGGCTTGCAAGCACATGGAGCAGGGAACTGGCCCCTAAAAGAAGACCCATTGCGCTAAGGAATATATGCATGGACTGAAAGACAGGTATCACATCACCACAAGTAAAGAACCGATGGAAATTTCTTCTCCCTGGGGGGGTGGACATAGCAGCTTGGGCTGTTATATAAGGACATACAATTAATCACTACATCTTTGTGTTGGGATTTTTATTACATTAAATAAATGTAGGGTTTTTTCCTAAATTGAGTAAGTCTTTGGTTTTGCCTGCAACTTTCTACGTTTTGGATCCACCTTAGGGTTTTTTTATCCAGACTAAAAAGTACATTAACTGAATTAACTGGTTAATGTTGTCTTGAACTTGATCACCAGATCAACCTATGACACAAGATAACCTGAGAATTGCTGCAGAAGCCCATGTGAGCTAAATAACAGCATTATGTAAGCCAGAATGTTGGTGTCTGTGAGAGAGACATGGAAGTACTTAATAAACTGAAGTAAAAAACAGATCTACAGACCACTTCATGAACAGGCTTTTAAAAAACATGCTGACCTTGCAAGGACTCATAATACATACTCTCAACCTTTACTTAGTAAAGTCACTTCAACTGCAGCCAAGGTTATGTCTACTATGGCACAAGATGACAGCTCCCTTTCTCCACAGTGAATATGCTCTCACTAAGGTTTAGACACTTGTTTATCAGTTCCAATTCAATTGACAAGTTTAACCCACTAAACTTCCCAAAACCACGGGTGCATACATATAAGAGACACCATTCCTCACACAGAGACATCTCATCTCACAACTACTCACAGAAATGCCTAGAAAAGACCTTCAAGATCATGTAGTCCAACCATTAACCCAACACAGATAAGTCCTCAACTAAGCACTCTGACTACATGACTCTTAAATACCTCCAGGGAGGAGGAGTCCATCACAGTCCTAGGTAACCCATCACAGTGCATTACAACCCATTCAGTGAAGAAATTCTTTAGTAAACTCAATCTAAATGCACTTGAGTGTGACAACTTGAGGCCACATCCTCTTGTCCTATCAGTTGTCACTTGGTTGAACAGATCATTCCCCACCTCTCCACAACATTCTATTGGGTAGTTGGATGTGTTCCTGTGTGACTTGGTCTAGGTGATCCTGCTGTGTCAGGGAAATTGGAGTAGATGATCTTTCAAGGTCCCTTCCAATCCGTAACGATTCTATGATTATATGATGGATCAGCATAACAATTAATACGTAACATGGTTAGTCAAGTCAATTTTGAACACTATTTTCAGGGAAAAGACAATTTATATAATCCAAGCTTTAATTAGGTACTTCCCTACAGCATTAATATGAACATACAAGGTGGTTGTTGTCCTAGTTTGTAGAACTACAAAAATACAAGCATAACGGAGTGCAAGGGTAGAACCAGGAATACCAGGTGAGACTTAAAGAACAGTTATTAAATAAACTAGCACTGAAAGCATGTCACAGTCCAATGTCTCTACACCATATATGTATACATACACACGTGCATATATATACAAATATATATATATACACACACACATACACACACACCCTCATTCTAACCCCTGACCATTTACAAATGCCTAGAACAGCCTCCTAAGGGTTAATTGTAATGACAAATTAAAGTAATGGGAACATTTGAAGGGAAACTACAAAGGTCTGTAATGGAACTGCAGTTTAAGTGAGACTCTAGATTCTAGAAATATAACCCATAAATGTAACATCGGTTACAAAAAACAGAATTACAAGCACCAAGATTAGGAGAGTTTTAAAACATTCATTGCTCTTTCCCCAAGGGAATTGAAGTACATTTCTTTCCCCTCCCCCCACCCCCCATTTCACTCCAATATTTATCCTTCTAACTACTTACATATAATAGAACTTGTTTACTTTGGGTTAGTTATCCATGGTACCCTAAAAATGTTTTCCATAACATTTAACAGGAGAATATTCCAAGCCAGTTAAAATTATCTCAATTTACATAATATTAAAAACTAATTGATTAAGAAACTTGATAAGATAGAAAACTAATTGTCTCCCTTAGCATATAATAGAAGTTGCAACAATTATTGTATTTCTTTACAACCTCCTGCTCTATACGTCTCTATTAAACATTGCTGCAGATTCCTGTAAAAATTTTGAATATTTCAAGACTTAAGCCTTAATATTCAAGATGATTAGTTGATAGTTACACACCCTGGACCACTGTCCAAGGACACAAAAACCCCTTTGTCATTCAAAATTCTAGTACCATGGGCATGCTGTGTTCTTGTGACACAGGAGGGTATTTCTCATGGTTTATTCCAAAAGATTTCACCTTGGATGTTGTCCCACAGCAAGCATAAACACTGTACCAGGTTCTCTGTATAATTTACCTGATGTGTTTATGCTCAAAGCTGATTCAGACTAGTCTGTAAGCACAGTATCTGTGTAACACCAAAGGCCAGGACTAGAATCTGGCTTGAGCTTCAAGCTGAACTACTGAAAGTCAGAAACCCTTTGGAGCTAAGCTTTGCCACATCTCTTACTGTTTCTCCACACCAGATTGAAAGAATGCTTCGGTTTTGCTTTTTACCCCAAACAGATCACAGTATGCATGCAGACAAAATCATTTAACTCCCACACATCCAAGCACAACCAAAACAAAAAATACTACACTGCACACCCATTTTTTCCCTTGAGGGGAGAACAAGCCACACCCTAACGTGTATTAATAAGCACACCAAATGTTAGAAAACATTCTGACACAATGGGGATTAAAAAAATATATATGTAACACGAAGAAAAACTTCAATCTGTACTAAATGGATTTACATACCTCATATCAACAAGCGATTGTTCTTTTGAACTCCCTTGCAAATGGCAACCTAAATTAATTCCCAGGCAGAAAACTGACTCAGTGATTAGCATAACTGAATGCTCAGTAGAAGCAAAGAAAAGCACATATTAAAACTGCTCAAGAAGAGATACTGCATATGCAAAAGCAGAAAATTTGCTACTACTGTTGTCATTTTACAGGAAGCTTTAACCTTGATAATATTTTACATTTAAACAAAGCTTCCTGTGCAACAGATATTTCTTAAACGCCATGTTTTCACCATGTTTTCACAGAAACTCTATGTACTTCACAGCATACACTACTGTGACAAGTTCTCCACAGGTGGGTAGCACACATATCCCATCTTCTCTCATTTTCCATTTCAATACTGTTGACCACCTCCCACACACTCCTCCAACACACATACACCTCCTTTTGGCAGCCAGCAGACAGATTAACTAACCTACAGAGGAATTAATGCTGAAAATTATGCCTGAAAAAACACCATCCCCCTCAACCACAAGGACATGCCTGGATAACTTAGAGATATGGCTCTTACGTTACGTCAAACACTGCAAAGTCGGTTAAATGTGACCTGCATAGCACCAGAAGGTTAGTTACATTCTTGCTAGGAATAAGACATTATTTTAAAATAAATTTGACTTTGAAGGTAACATTCCCAGTGCTAAGACACTACTTCGTGGTGAATATATTCTAAATGTGTGGACAGAAAGGATTTAAATAGTCAAAACAAATATTCAGTCTTGGTACACTTCACTGGCATGTCATAATGGCTAAAGGAAGTAACTAAGGCTATGCCTGCATGATGCAAAGCACCACGCTAATTAACCTTATAGAGACACTAACATGGGCAGGGCACCACCATAAAGTGCTACTCTGCTGCCTCCAGAATGTCCGCAACCATTTGGTCACACAACCCCACCCCAAATATTCTCCTTCACACGAAAGCAGTCTTGCATGGAGAAATAATCCCTCCGCGGAGGGGTGTTTCCTCTCAGAAGCTGTCATACAGCTCAGTTTTATTCACGTTGTGCTGTACACAGCACCAATTCTTTAATACTGATTAATGGTTTTACAGATTATACTGAGGATCCTAGGCTGCTAGGAGGAACATTGACATGGACTATTTACAGACACGTTCATTGGGCCCAGCAGAAAGGAATCGTGACAAAAATCTCAATGGAGCGGTGTGTTACGATGTTCACGATTATCTGTCAATCACCTGCACCAATTCATCCTACAACCTTATGAGTACTTTGCAAGGCACTGCAATTCCAGTGTTTGACAGCTACAAGGCTTGCCTACTGTAAGCAGGCAATGATATGGCTGTTAGCACACTAAAAAATGGTTGAGCTGTGTTCAGAGCAACTTTCAACATTCTGGTTATATAGCAAGCTGGAACAATTTACCTGCTGCACCTGAGGTCACCTCTTGGTACAGAGATCAGCTCTTCATGTACTGCATATGGACTTTGAGCTTCTTGCAACTCGCTAAGTCATATGCCACAAGGAATAACGTACTAAGCTGGAGCTTCAAGTGCCTCCCCCTATAGACACTGGGTTTTTGGCAACCAGAAGACAAGAAAAGGGACGTACATCTGTATTTTGTAAAGCTGCACGTTGCACACTATCAACATCAAGCAACAACATACAACTGTAGCCCTGTGCCTTGCCCAGCAACATAGGATGAAAATATGCATAAAGGTCCTTTGCTGTGGCACACAAGTTGAACTCAAGGAAAAGTGTTTTACTGCTAAGCATCAGAGCCATTTTGAGTCTAAATAACCTCTGTGCAGTCCCTTCTTTAGCATTTCTGAAATAATCCCGTTCACAGGGCCTATCTCAAGAAACTCAAATTTTTAGCAAAGCATAGCCCCATGAATTTATGCACTAATGACTTTACAGAGGGGACTTGCATTGCTGGTAAATGGGATCCACCAGCTCAGCTAAAGCTTGGCAGGCTGGCTTCTCACATTTCAGACTATTTGCACAGGCAGAGGTCACAACACAAGGACAGCTTCACCTTGCACTGCAGTGGTTTAAACCCGTCACCAGTCTCCAACAATCAGGCTGTTTCTTGTGGCAAAAGCACAGGGGCAAATACTAGACTAGTATGAAGTGAACTTCACTGAGACACGGAGAAACCGCATGTAATGAAGTACATCAAACCCCTCCTTAAACCTTTTCTGCTCTCAGAATGGAGAAGTGATCAGGCAAGTCTGCCATGTCCACCAGCATGAATACAGATCCTACACCACTGTAAACAGCATAATCATTGATTTATGAGAAATTAAACTGCATTTGTTAAGTAGATGTTAAAGTAACAGCTGAGACACAAAACACGTCAGACAATGAAAACCTTAAAGGTGCCTCTATAAAATGTAAGGAGTTTGCTGCCTGCTTACTTTCAAAACACAAATGCCTTTTCTAGAGGCATCTGGTACATAAGTTTGGGACTGACCCAAAGTCTGACCGTAAATTGTATCTAGGAGAAGTGACAATCTAGGTAAAGACTTCAGTCTCCATCCAAAAAACCTGTTCAAGACTGTGATCAAAGAGTATAACCAGTAAGCCATACAAACAGGTGTTCCAAACACCTTTGCCTGTGAGTCAGGTGAGATTGATTCACCATTCACTATACCCTGTCCTCAGTGCTTCAGTACCTTCTCTATATGAAATGTAGGGTTCACCATGGGCTTTTTGCTTCATAGAACAAACAGTGATGTGACAACCACAACTGCAGTGGAGATCTTCAAATGGCAGACAGCAATCTGAGCTTTAAAAGAAAATGGGCAAACTTCTGAAAAAGCAGATAACTCACAGCACAAATATCCACTGACTGAGGCTTCTGCATTGATGAGGCTTCACTGACAGTGCTAGAGCTAACCCATTGCTACCTTCAATCCTGTCTGCAGAGAAACGTCTGTTCACAGACTTCACCAGCAGCTGGGGAGGTCAGCCCAGGTGAACCTCATAAGGTTCAACAAGACCAAGTGCAGGGTCTTATACTTGGGTCAGAAAAATCCTCACTGTCAACACAGGCTATGGGAGGAACGGATAGAAAGCAGCCCTACAGAAAAGGTGGATGCGAAGCTGGACATGAGCAGACAGCGTGTGCTTGGGGCCCAGAAAGCCAGTTGCATCCTGGGCTGTATGAAAAGAAGTGTGGCCAGCAGGTCGAGACGTGATTCTGCCCCACTACTCTGCTCTGGAGTCCTGCATTTGCTCTGGAGCTCTCAATACAAGAAGCATACAGACCTGATGGAGCCCGTTCAAGAAGGCCATGAATATGATCGGGGGGTGGAGCAACTCTCCTAAGATGACAGGCTGAGAGCACTGGGGCTCTTCAGCCAGAGAAGAGAAGGCTCCAGTACCTGAAGGGAGTCTACAAGAAGGCTAGAGAAGGACTGTTTACAAAGGGCTGTAGAGAAGGGTAGATTTAAGCTGGATGTTAGTTAGACGTTATATAGCATGACAGTGGCTGAACCACAGGTTGCCCAGGGAGGTAGTTGAGGCCCCATCCATGGAGATATTCAAGGTGAGACTTGACAAGGCTCTGAGCAACCTGATCTAGTTGAGGATGTCCTTGCTCACTGCAGGGGGAATGGACCACTTGACTTTTGGAGGTCCCTTCCAATACAGGCCATTCTATGATGAGTCCACATAGCGACTCACGTTCAGATGGTAGTCAACAGCACACCCAGGTTTTGTTTTGCATGTCCCTTTGATGTCTAAGAAAAGCAGGCCAAATTACAGTTTGAATCAGTTTTTGTATGAAGAGCTGAACAAAAGATGCTATTCATACCTCAGGCGCCTGTTTGGGTGTAGACAGTATCACTTCAAAAATACTTAAGGACCATCAGTAAGATACTTGAGGACCCCCAGAGATAAGCCACCAGAGATAAGCCTTAGACTTGCAGACAGTATACTCACTGGATTTGTATTTTCTTCATTCACCTGTTTTTATGTGAATTTACCTTTTTGATCTATAACACAAGCGCCAAGACTCCCAGTTAGAGCTAGCTTTGCAGCAGCTGGCCCCCAGCTTTGGATAGGCTGTAACAAAGAAATACCTTGACCCTGTGTGCATTGGTAAAGCATTCTTAACAGTAAAGATTTAGTATTTCAGCATAACAACCTTTTACAGACACATCTAACTTCGCTGTCTGCAAGACTAAGCTACCAAAACTCAGCCCAGATTATTTCCTAGGTATTTCCTACAGCTTTACATCACAATGGACTTTACAACGCCGATTTAGTAGATATTTGATGTTAGGCAAGGAGTGGAGGTAGCAGGTGGTGTAACAACTGAAACAATGGAGTGACGCTACCTAAAGTGGTTCAAGGAAGAAAATCTGGAAAACCCTCAGCTACAGACTATCTTCATTTAACTTTTCTCAATACACAAGTTATAGCCTGCACTACATCCCTTATCCAGTTTATATCCTTTGCTTGTTCATGTTACCATGCCATAAAACGCCTCTGACAAGCAACGTCACGCACGACAAATCTGTGCTTTGCTTTCTTAAGGAGAGTAGACATTAGGAAAGGCCATTAAATCTATTTTGTTTTGCAAGGAAAAGGAACTGAGAAGGTGGAGAAAGAAGATGAAAGAGACCATAAAACACTATCTGGCTTGGTTGGTTCCTAGGTCAGATGGCCTCTCACCTGTCTGTTCCTGATGACATCAACCCACTGACTCCTCCAGTCCCATCCAAGCAGAGCACGCGGAGGAAGGAAGAGAGACTTGCCAGCTTTTAAAATGTGGAAGGCACACCACTAAGTAATATTAATCTTCAAAAGTAAGTTGCTGATTGCCATTATCTCCAGCATCGGCAGCTCAGATACACCAGTGGCCTTCATGGACTCTTAATATAATTAATATATTCTTAATTCTTCATGTAATTGTTGTAAATCTTTATACCTGATATCAGGATTTCAAATAACAAAAGCAAATATCTGTAAACATTCTGCTCTCGCTTCATGCCGTTTTCCCACCCCCACAGAAAATAAAAACGTTAACCAGCTGTCAAACATCACTGCCTATCTTCACGTGTGTTAACACAGCTGCAGCCAACAACAGTGATGCGAGTCATTGAGCCACTCTAAAACCATGCTAAGAACCAGTATCTTAGAGAATCTACATCTCTCACATATCCATCTCTGTACCTAGTCCTGGAAACTGAAGCTCCACTTACTTTGGGACACACCACATCCTGAGACTTTGACCTGGCAGAGTTGTTACTGTGTCCAGTTCTGGGCCCCTCAATTTAGGAAGGACATTGAGGTGCTTGAACGTGTCCAGAGAAGGGCAACGAGGCTGGTGAGAGGCCTTGANGACAACAAGGCTCACTTCCTCCTCTGACACAGGGCAAAGCATGGATCAGATCATTTGTCTTTTCATATTCATCTTGCTGATACACCTCTGGGATTTTCAAACAGATCTTACCACCTCCTCCTTAACCGTTATTGCAGACAATACAGTCATAAAGGAATAAACATCTCAAAGAGCTACAGTAGACCAGCCTCCAAAATTTAGCCCTGTTTGGGGCTGAATGTCCACCCCACACTGCTGTAGCAGCTCTGAAAAGTATCCAGTACTGAAGAGATAAGAATAAGCTTCTGCCATACAGTCACCCTGAAGCTTTCAAAATACAGTGGCTTAATGAATCTCAAGCTGGACAATGTTTTCTCGTTGATATGCTCCTTGCTACAGCAGGCTACAAGTAGAATCATCAAAAGCGTAAAATCACTCTGATACTTTCTGTGTTCCACAAACAAAGCAGAAGTAGATGGTCCAAGCATAAAGCAAGGATGACTAGCAAGAGACAAATAAGTGGCAATGTTTCTGTCCCTTCTACAAAAGAAATGTCTAGGCAGACTATTACAGCACTAGTACTCTGTTTCTCTCTCAACACAGAGGAAAAAATTAAAATAGTAAAACCACTACACACTGGATTTGCAGGCTCCAGCTCACAGACATTAAGGTTGTAATCTAGCAACAATCCCAAATCAGACTGGAAGAAAATACACATGTGAACTGTGTATTTTTCAATACGTGCTTCCCTTGAGCAGCCAAAACAACAGTGTAAAATGGCAGAAATCCCCTCTCCACACACAGTCCATAAAATGTGAAGGTCGTCCCAAAGCAAAGCAACGTTGACTGACTGCACAGCCTGAAAAGTTGCAGGCTGTCCTTTGCAAGGGCAGCTGCTCACAGGATGTGGGGAGGGGGACTACTAGTGGGAAAGCAGATGAAAAGTCCAATGCAAACTTTGCAGCGCTGCTTTATCAGGTCAGTTTCAAGGCTCAGCATGCTTGCCCAGTATCAGCATTGCTGTGTGTAAAAATCTGCCAAGCAATCATTGTCCAGCCATGGCTTCTTGCCTTCTAGGCTTTGATTTGCGTAGAACTGTCAGGGTCATTGCAGCTGCCTACAAACAGTTTGTCCACCACAAAGAGATATCAGAGGGACTTCACCCCCCGACACCCCCCAAACACACTGGTTTTCTGTAGTACTTCCTCTACACGAAGCACAGCCATGCAAAGACAAATCACCACCCCAAGCCACCAGTACTCCATTTAGATGTATTTTAAATATATTTTAACACTGAAACCTAGTCAATGACACAAGTGAGATCAGATTTCACTATTTCTTGATAAAGCAAGAAAAGAAGAAACTACACTTACAGGTTTGCTAGTCCACAGTTTGTCTGTAGCACACGGTACAGCATTGAACTCCAGCGCCTGAAGCAGTAACTTGACCTCTCTGGGAAGGTGGGCAGTATTATACAAGCTGAAACACTAGAAACCTGCATAATTATGCTGGGCATTTGCCACGCATTCTTTCATCTGTGAACCAGTATGAATGGAAAAGTGACACTGACACTCTGGGCTTAGATTATGTCCAAATTATCAATTAAGAAAATGTTTCACGAGGCCCTGAGAGAACAGGGGCTTTTTTTTTAGTGTAGGAAACATTTTCTTTGGCTTAAACTGTGCCTACGTTAAAGACACCACGACAGTGCTGCCAGCTCAAAGCCAAGCAAGCAATCGGCCGCACTCTGTATTTTCAGCTTTCTTCCCCACCACTGACAACATAAGCAGAAACTTTGTTCTCCTCTGATCTCACACGCTTGTTGCTCCCATTCATGCAGCACTGTCAAGATGCCTGCTAGGGCATTAACTACAGCTTGCCATTAATACAGGCTGGACTTGATGATTCTATGATTGTATAATCTTAGAGGTCTTTTCCAGTCTAAGTTCCATGGTTCTGTAATCACCCACACATTCTCACATGTGATGCCTCTCGTAAGAGGCCAGTTTCAGTGCCTGCCTGCTCCTCAGCAAAACCAAGCATACCCACCCAACCAAGGACTTCTAGCAGATGCAGTCCATCCATGGGGCTGCTTGGAATGAAAACACGACTGGAAGGCCAAATGAACAAAGATACCACACTTGCTTATCCTAGCTGTCCCAGTAACCATGGCGCACATCACGGGTGGTTACGTTTGTGCTAATGTCGTCATCACATCAAGGATGTGAAGCTTGCCACAAAGATGCGGAATACATAAAATTTATTTCAGCTAATTCGCCATGTACTAGGGACATCACATTAATCCAGAACACTGTTCCAGCAGGCACATGAATAATTCTAAAATAGTTATTCTGGTTTGTGCTTCAAGCAGCCAAACTTCTTCCATCTATTTCCCTTAATTATATACTTCCAAAGCCTTACATATTTGCAGCTGCAGAATTTTCAATGCTACCTCACTATGCAGGATAACCATATGTATCAGAGCACCTTCCCGAATATGTTGCTGTGTGATCTGTTCTAGGAGGACCTGCTTCAGCAGGGGCTTGGGCTAAATTATCTCCAGATGTCCCTTCCAAGCCCTACTACTCTCCGATTCCGTGAACATGATTTGCTACAATGATCACATAGAATGTAAAATAGAAAACTTATTCCACATACCCGAAATCTCAGGTCATTAAGGCAACATGCAGGGAACTTGCTGCAGGGTTGGCTTTGTTAGTTTAAAACATGCTTTTGCAAATACTGATGTACTCAAAGGTTAAGTCCTGCATACTTTCTTAAGCATTTCTGAAAACTGCAGGCAGATTTTGAAGTTACTCTCCCTCTTCCACATAACCTAAAAATCAATTAAAAGATAACAAACCCTCTTGAAGCCTTGCCAAAAGTATTTATTCAAAATATATTGTGTGATGGAAATGTTTTTAAGTGAAACAACAGTGGATTGCAACAAAACGATAAATTGATGTGTCTTTCAGCTCATAAACTGCTAACAGAGAAAGACCTGATTTGCACCAAATCCCCATTGGAATAATTTGATTGTCACTATGTAAAACCCAGAATTCCTCAAGCCTCTGTTGGTATTTGCTTTTCCAGTAAACACAAGAAAAGGAAAAGTCAACACCATACTTTCAGGATTCCAATTTGGACGACCATCCCCAAGTAATTCTCCTGGAAAAGAGCTGTTGGAGCAAAGTGCTAATTACAGCTTGACAGTTAAGCTGCTCTTGATTTGTTCACAAAACCTAGACAAATAACTTATCTATGAATAGACCTGGAGGCTCTCCACAAAGGGCTTGCTGTATTCTACTGAAAGCTTAAGCACATTACATAAACATATGGAGTACCCACTAGAAGAGTGAACACCTCCTCCCTGCCCTGCAGTGACAGTCTTCAGAACACTCTCCTACCCAGTGGCAGAAGTAAAATGTTCCATAGAAGGGCTTCCATTTAAAAAGTTATCTATAGCTTTCCTACACATAAAACTAGGGGGAAAGGGAGATGCGGAAATTCAGGCACATAAACAGGTTTTCTAATCCTCCTTAGCAGCACTTCTGAGAAAGTGCCCTATCAGTAATAAAAGCCTGTTTACAGAAGGGTTGGAGACTAGACTGCTCTGGGACAAAACAGCAGTAAGAATCAGATATGTTTATCTTCTCCCTGAAGATGCAGTCCAGTCTGGAAGTGCTGTGAGCATTCAGAACCCAAGACAGTGCTAAGAGATCCTGGTATACTCTGACACCTCAGCAGAGCAAGACAATAGAGAAAATCACAGACACTGTAGGGAATGCAGGCACCTACAAAATCTCCCAGATATTCTGACCATGCCAGGGCTCATTAATCATTAAGCCAGTTCCTCACAATGCTGCAGGTGCCTTGATACCACATTTCCAGGCATGGCTGGATTTGAACTAGCTGTGTAAGTAAAGGTCTAAGGAGGGGAAAGGATCACAATTCTCTATGATGCTTTCCCCAAAGCTCAAAACCAGCAACATCAGCACCACCCTCAACTTAGACTGCAAAGACAGCTGCAGAATTGCAGCTATCAAGCCTAGCCACTAGGACATTTTTAATGTGTTTATTTTTTGAATCTACAGAGAAACTGTACCTTACTGTACATTTCAGAAAGGGCATAATAGATTCAGCTTAATTACCTCAAAACATCCCCTTCACAAAACTAAGGAAAAGGTCTCTTCACTGCAACTCCACAGGAGAGCACTGAAAGGCAACAGCAGACAACCATCTATGAACTATCACATTTTATTCCAATGAGTAATAATTACAAGGTTTAAAAAGACACAAAATCCATGCATATGTTAAACATGAAAGAAACTGTCCTCAAGAGCTAGATGGTCTGAAATCACATTTCAAAGCAATGCTGTATCATTTGGTTAATCTTTTGGGAGAACCAGCATGAGGATTCTGCTTCAGTGTAAGTAACACAGGAATTCCAGCCTCTCCATTATGACCTTCCACGGAAACCCCAAGGGTCAAGGGGAGCAGGTTGTGTGTATCATGCAAATATATCTGTATCATCCACAAAGACCTTCTCTAACAATAGGACCAACAATCTGGGAGGAGGTAGGAGGAATCTCACCTTATATGTACACATGCCACAAAACAGCTTCTGTATAACCGTAGGTAAAACTTGTTCTAAACATACTCGCAGAAATCTTACTTTTGCTTTGCAGCTGTGTATATACACACACAGATTTACTTCCACATTTCATTATCAACAAATCCCCATGTTCAATGAAAACAGTAAAAAGAAGTACTGTTTTCTTAGAGATAAAAGGATAATTAATGAAGTGCTAAGCAGAGTAAGAGTAAGTTCATGGGGAAGGTGTTGTGCCCTTCAGCTGTCCCTACAGCCACATCACAGTAAAACCTTGGTGAAACCTGATGAGCATAAAAGCAAGCTTGGAGTGACAAGGCTGGTTGTCGTCCCTCACAATGAAGCCTGCTCCCTCCCCCAGCACCTTTCCTCACTCTTTCCGACAAGGAGACACCACCAACCCCGCTGCTCTGCAGAGACCTTGGGCTCTATGAGACCAGCTGGAGAAAATGTAAACTGAGCCACACTCAGCTGGGCATAAATACCCTCAAGGGTGTCCAGCATTAAGTCACGAAAAAGAGATCATAACGTGATTTTTTTCTCCTTGTCCTTACTCTTTGCTACCTGAGATGAGTGAAAGAGGATACCAGCTAGCATTGAGGCTGCTAATTAATTCCTCCTTACCCGGGCACCGCAAAGCTTCCAGGTGCAAAGGAGCCACTTACTTAGGCACTTGATAAAGCTTTAAGTGAAACAGGGTTTGTCCTGCAAAATGTCACTAGAAGTCATGAAAAATACCCTGAAGAGAGACACAATTGTAACATTTTATCCGTCAGCAGCAAGCAAAGACTAAATTATCTTAAAGGTCTTTTCCAACCTGGGCAATTCTATGATTTAGGAAAGAAAAGCAGCATCACTCTTGCCTGCATTACTTTAAAGGTGGTTAAACTTCACAGCATCCATTTAGGCTGCACAGCAATTTTGAGGAGAGGTGAGCATACTAAAGACAGATGCTTTCAAAAGGGTGACTTCACATGAGGAAGGGGTCTCATATCACCTCTTCGGTAAAGAAATAAACTGCTACTGAATAAGCTGTAGCAGAGTGGAAACATCTTGTTGAAAGATCAAGACCAGAATGCAGACTGCAGGTGATATGCAAATTAACAACAGGCACATAAAGCACTGCTAAGGAAGCAGGATTCCGTTATCTTAGGTTCTCAGATACCCTGTATCAAGAGTTCTTTGAAAGTAGCAGTAAGACAAGAAAGTAGTCAGAAAGAGTGCTGTAAAAAGCACCAACGGACACCACAAAGATTTCAAAACACCAACACCAAGGATCTCGAACTTTCTGGGACAAGGCTAGCAAGGCTGCTCGGTTAGTACTATTACAGCATAAACAGGAGAAGTCCCAACAGCCAGAGTTAAACTCCTGTCTGTCAGTAAGCAGATGGAGTCAAGTATCGTCTGAAACACCTGCAGCTCAGCTGTAGCCTCTTGCAGTGCCAAAAGAATATCACAATCATTAAAACTTTGAAAAATAAATCCACCCGCAAACACAAAGATCTGAAAACCTGAACAGCTTTCACTCTTTTCAGTATTTATGATCGTGACTTTTTTTAGCTATGATACATAGCACAGAGTTATTTAAATTAGTGGTTTTTCTGTTTTTTTGATGAGGCAGGACAAGATATAAAACCATGCAATACACAAAGTAGCTCTACTCTCATCAACCATTTTCAGTCACATTTAAATGCTCACAACACTGTTTCTCTTCACTTCCTCCTTCTACCTAGGGCACTGAGTGCATCAAGACCAGAAATCACACTGCACGGGTATAAGTGGGTGACAGTCCAACTGGACAAATACGGATGATGGAATTACTCTATGTATATAGATACATATATAAAATGCATAAAGTTTCCTTCTTTACCATGGCAAACAAACTTCGCTGAAATCTGAGAAGCTAGAATGTTTTACTTGGTTTGAATCTGAAGATACCTGCACTTCAATCTCAGGTGTGCAATTCAGAGCCAAGAGCAAAACAATGAAAGTGTCAAGGACTAGAAACTTTCTCCAGATTTTAGACAATCTCCAGATTGGACTAGAAACACTCCAGATTTTGCTCTGAGCAAGCAATAGGAATACTGCTTTTTTTGTCATCTTTTTAAAGCAACACTAGTGCAGAATAATCACTAGCTAGTTAGTTGTATACAAGTTGTATAGCTAGTTCTAATATACAGGCTCCTCTTTCATGATCTGACTGGCTTCAAGTCTTTCTTCAGAAAAGCAACCTGGAAGAGGTTGGCCAGAGGACTCTGACGATGCAGACAGGCTGGATCAGCAACAGAAGCCAGACTGGGTAAGCAGGAATTACACAAGTATTCCAGGCTTAAAAGTGAGGGCAGGTCCCTCCCTACTCGAAATGAACACACTAATGCACACATTCCTTCCTTTTACATTGCAGTTGTATCTCAAGCTGTTGCAAGATGACTCAAGTTTGTTACTGATTAACAGCTCATTTCAAGTCTTTTCTGTGTGCCTCACTGCAGTTCCACTCCTATCACTCAGGCATCCTGACACCATCCATTTCTTACAACTTTGCCCTCAGGTGTACCAGAAAAATACTGGCTCCAAATCCCAGAGTTAACTATGTACCAGCGACACAGTCATGCGATGTAAGTACAGACCTTTCACATCTCCAAACACCTCTGCAGGAAGCACAGCAGAGCTGTGGTCTTGCTGTCATCCCAGATTTCCATGCATGAAGAGACTAAGCTGCAAATCAAGAAGAGGTGTTCTCTAAAGAGAAGGCTTTGCCTGCTCAGGTACCTGCAGATACCTGGTAGATACCAGCAGCTGGTTGACATTGGACCACTGCATAGTATACCACTTACTTGTTTCTGGAAATTGGGGCCTGACCGACAAACATGGCACTGAAATCAAAAGGGCGAAACAAGATACTTCAAGTTTTGATGTATTTCATCAAAATTAATTTTTTTTTAAAGAAAAAAATTACCCTTTTACTACATATTGAAGGCATGGTGTCAATCCTTGATAAGTACTGGGCCTGCTGTCTGAAATAGTCATCTAGAGTTATGGGGACAAAAGGCAGCACCCCCTTAGCAAGCTTTTCTGTGGAGGATGCTGCAAGGTGATGCTATCCAGCTGGTATGTCACGGCCTGTCACACCCTGACACACCACTACACCTCCCCCCCCCCCCCCCCCCCCAGACACAACACCTCAATCACTTCTATTAGAAGCACACAGCCTTTAACTAAAGGACACCTTTATCTGTGCCTGCAGCTCATGCTTCTCCCACCAGCGTTGCTGCCTGCACAGGTATACCCACACCAGCCCCACCCCTCCTGCTAGCACACTATCTGCCTCCTAGAGAAAGAGGGAACCCCAAGCACACGACCTCACTTGCTCACTCACTCTTCCACAGCATGGTATTTTCAGCAAAACACTTACAAACTCATATACCACATAAACAGCAAAGCCCTGCCAAGGGGTCTTGGCATACCACACGTTTGCATTAGCAGCACTGGAGCTAAGTCACATCTTTGTAGCCTAACAAAGCCTCCACAGGCCAACTGACGTGCAACTGTCTTTCAGAAACGAAAGGCAGAAAAGGATGCAAAGAGACAAGTTGCTGCAAACACAGGAATCTTGTTTGCTGGTTTAAGAGTTATATCAGATGATAAACTAAAAAACCTTATCCTGCCCACGTGCATACAACTATTGGCACATCTGGTCTTATCAAACGTGATCTCTGACAGTCCATGCAGGCCGTTCTGTGAAATTAGTCATGCCAACCCAAATACGTGTATGGCAGCCAAAAACTATTCCCTGTGTCAGGAGCACTGCTACTGCCTGTAAATATCAGATAGTATTTATATCTGCTTCAAACCCATGGTTTGGAACAAAAGTTAATTCACCCAGGAGGCCTTTGATCCTTTAACAAACCATCCCCTGATTCAAGTTGAACCAACAAAAAGGACTCTGGACACCAACCAGCTGTCACCCTTGTGTTATGAGCTGACAAAATCCCAGGGCCAGAGAGGAAGGTTTTATATGGTGGGAGGGGAGCAAATGATCTATTTGCATTCACAGCATGTGAGAAGCTCCTTCTGCAGAAGTGATTCCTTCTCTTGTTACCCATCTGATGTGCAGGCCGATAGAAGAAGGATCCATCAAAACTCACAAACAGGAAAACAGCTGCAGGACAACAGCAGACAAGTGCAGGACTTACTACAATTGGAGCAGGGGGTGGGGCGGGGAGAGGACATGGTTCTACTTTGCTTTGCTCTCCAAAAGATGCTTAGATTCTAACAGATCTCCACGTGCAATGACCCCTTCGTGACCCTTAGGCCGAAACTGAGTGAGAAAACTAGAAACTGCTTAACAAAGATCTGAGACAGCAGATGGGGAGAGTGAAGGCAGAGCTGAGGTTTAACAGCCAATGCCTTTTGTACTGTTTAAAATTAAGCATTCACAATCTCATTAAGACCACACAAAAAACCTGACCCTAGCAGACTGTTTTCAACATCCTCCTTCAGATATTGTCTCAGTACGGATACATTCACAGTTTCCTGTTTCTACTAGCAAATATCACACTTGGCAATTAAAAAGAAATGCACCTTGGGGGACTGCAGATTAGAGCATAACTTGCTACATAGTCTGGTATGATGAACTCTGTCAAAAAAAAAAGCCAATTTTTAATACCAGGTGTTGAAAGAAACAGTCCACAGAATTAAAAGTAGTTTCTTCCAGTCTAACATCCTCATTTTAACTGATGTGTTTTATTGCCAGGCTTTGAGAAACTGTAATAATAATAATACAGGTCACAAGTGCCGCCTGTTTAAACCAGTGTTGAGAGAGGACTTCTGCCCTCCCTAAGGGAACCTCCAGCATCACCTGCTGAGTTTCAAACTTTAAGAAAGGAGACAGCTGCAAAAAAATGGTCCTGGATAATCTTTCGAGGCCAGGTTGGATGAGACCCTAAGCAAGCCTAGTTGAGAGGTGTCCCTGCTCATGGAGGGGAGGTTGGAGTAGATTAAGGTCTCTTTCAACCTAAACCATTCGACGATTCTCTGATCTTGTGGAATGAACAGGCCATGGTACACAAAACAGGCCACAATACGAGAACTGATTGCCTAACCACTGATATGTTCTTTATGTTAACTTATTTTTACTATCAGTTGCATAAAACTGAACTCCTTTAACGTCTCCTTGTGACAGACTTGTCATTTATATTATTTCCTCACTAAAATAAGTTCCAGCAGCCAGACAACTCCCAAATGTGCTACCTGACCTGCCCCTGCCTTGCTCCAACTGGATCAATGTTATCAAACTCAGCAGCAAAGGGATCATCTTGATAAAACTCGTGCCTGGCACTTTGAACTGCCAAACACCAAAGCTGACATTGCTCCAAGTCTTTCATGGAGCTCTGTTGTGATGTAAATCATATGTAATCCCCAGACACAAAAATAAGTCATTAAACTCGAATTAGGAATTTTAATTAACAAGAAACTTGAAGGAAAACCACAGGGTTAAAAGGGGCACCCCAGAAAGATATATCAAGAAGAAAGCAAAGCAGGAAAAGACTGTTTACAATTGCCCTTCAGCAAACATAAGGAAACAAGTACAAGAACAGTTTGACTCTGCAGCTGGCAAACTCCACCATAGGCTTAGAGCTTGTGCTTCCTTCCAGTATTAGGTATGCACCCACATCACACTTCTCCATTAGCTGTGAGACAAAGCTATCAGCAGGCAAATGTCGGCCTCGTGTCCATTTTCCAGTCAAGGCAGGCCCATGTCTAACCAAGCTCCCAGCTGCTCCCTAGCTGCTGACCAAACAGGGAACTAAGCAAACTGGGTGAAAGCAGAAGAAACAGACAACAAAGTATTAGATCAGTAGCTAAAATATCTTAATGACCTGGAACTTCCATCATTAACAGGACTGATGAATGTCAGAGCCACACAAAAGATTAATGAGCCTACAAAAAAAAATCATGCAGCCTCTGATGCAATTTGCCATTCCAGATAGCCAGCAAGGCAACAGAACAGTCTCCTTGCTGCAGGTGGAAATGAAATCATGACTTAAAATGAACTAATTTTCAAGAAACAATTGGTGGAGCTAGTGGAAATCTTCTAGACCAGATTGAAATTTACCATCTCATTCTATCAAGACAATTATTATCCCTTTTCTTAAGATAAATACAGAGACCCTTCTCTGCCGGTAAACCCCTCTTCAGCTTCAACATCAGCAATGGTCATCATTCACCTCGTACGACTTCAGTCTCAGCTGGACCAACCTTATAAACCAGTCATGGAACACAACAGCTCTTTTCCACAGTAACCAAACACGATTCATAATGGAAAGTACAACACAAATCATGGCTATTCTTCACCCGGAATGCCAGCAGCCCTGTAACAGCCAGCTCTCTATTAACAGGTTAACAGTGAAAAGAAATCAGAAGGTCAGTTAAAACAAAACCCCCATGTATAAATCAGGCTAGAGGAATGTTCACAGCTAAGAAAACACCAGATTCCTGCAGAAAGCAGGAAGAGCTTAAGGCAGCAGCTGGCAGAGTAAGCACAGTCTTTGTGTCACAGGCTCAGCTGGTCACAGATGAAGAGGCAGCAAGGAGGTAGCCCACAGCCCATGCTACCTAGCTGCAAACAAGCAAGGCTGGTTGGAGAGGACTCCCAAACACACCTGTGACACATCAAAGCTTTTGTGTGTTGTGACCCCTGGCCACTGTAGCTTATCCCAGGTTGGACTGCATTTTTTTGGACAAGACAACAAAAATGCTAGCTTGCAGACAAGCACAAGCAAGTCAAGACTCTGGTCAACATTACTTGTCAGGAAAAGTTTCCTATCCGCAAACTGCCATGAGGTACTATTTCTATCTTTTATTAGTTACATGAATTTTCTCAGCAATGCTGAGACTTGAACTTGGTACAAAGAATAGCCTAGAATGCCTTTTTCCATTTCCAAAGTAGAACATCTCATGAGACCGTAGTAGCAGCCAAAAGTCATGATAGTGGCCCCCTGCTGCTGTGTTTCAGTGAGAGACAGCTATGTGGCCACCTCCCCACCCCCGACTGCAATGAAAAGAAAAGGAATTGCATGTTTGCCTCATCACTTCTGCTTCTGCAACAGCCCCTTGAGACAAAGTTCAAAACTAGCAGAAATGTGATGTTGGGCTGAAAATGCCAAGTAAAGGGTAGTTTCTCAAAACAGAAAAGTTTTACTTGTCAGATTACTGAGAAGAGTCTGAATTCTGTCAGGGACAGCTCTTTCACTTCTTTTTATTTCTCCCATTACTTATTACCCCCTCTTGTTGTTTTGTCTTAGAGACTGAATAAACAGAGCGAGCATTTAGGGCAGGATGAAAGAAGAAGAGCAGGCACAACTTGACAGCAATGAACAAAGCATGTGCTAGATGGAAAAGTTACAGGAAATAGTCCAGAAAGCCGAGACAGAGGAATAGTGAAAGCATGAGAACAGCCAAGATACTTCAGACACGTCTGGGCAAACATTCAAGGCTATAAGGTAAAACTACCAGAAGCCAGGAGTGCTTCCTCATGCTGCAGTAAAAACTACCCTGAACAACTCTCAGGATGGACACACAAGCAACACCAGAACTTCCACTCCACCATTTTGTTCAGAACTGGGAAAGGAACCAGTTGTGCTAGACACCCAGGCCTCCCTCAGTGCCTCTTATTCAATACACAGCTGCAATCAGTCTGGCTTAAATGGTCACGATGAGGCAAAGGACACAGATGGGGCAGTGGGCTCACAAACTTACTCAGGAGGGCGGTCAGCCAGCCAGCATGGACCAGTTAGAGCTGTGCACCGAGCATGCGTAACCCCCAGTACCAAAGCCAGTATTCTCCAGCAGAAATATTTTGAGCGGCTCATAACTCTGCAGTACACCTAGAAGCTTTCTGATAAGTCTCCATAATTATTCTCCTAATTGTCGAAAATGAGCAGGAAATTTATTTCCATTTTTCTTATGATACTGTTCTCTGTGAGCTGTTCAGCCATGCTGCTCTGGGCTGATGACTCTCCCTGTGTGGCAGACTAGACAGGTGGAACAAAGTACCATTTCAGGTATCTGGCTTCAGTTTAACCCCTGCATGCAAGTCAAAACCATCTCAGCCAAGGCAAATCTCTTTCTAGCAAAAGCCAGGATAACGTACTGCAGTTAAATCCTCACCTGCAAGCCACCATTGCTTTAATTAGATTCAGGCAAATCCAGGACTTTGCAGTCTAGACATGGTTTAGCAAGTGTTTGTATGTAGTAATTCACTGCAAGAGAATACAATTCTTAAAGGAATTAGAAAAGATAAAACTCCACTCGTGATAAGTTATCGGCAGCTTGCCTGTTTTGGCAAAGAAAACCTGGCTGGATTTTGACACAGCAAAGGCAGACTAAGCCAAGTACTCAAACAACAGTCCAAGTGAAAATTTTAGATCGGAAGTAAGGAAGGAAGAAGGAAATGTTCCTCCTTGAGCCCGACACTTTTCAAAAGTTTAGCCAGAGACAAAAGGCTTTCTGTTCAGAGCAACAGCACTAACATTTTGCAACACAGCACAAAAGTATAAATCTGGAGGCAATATAGAATACAGACTTCCATCCCTTACTACGGCCCCTTCTGTAGCCTCTGTACTTCCACTCTGGAATTTAGGCAAAGGTACCTAGATTTATACAAGGAGAGAGAAAATATACATCTGACCTACAGAACAGATACACTGGTCACATTTTCAAGGACCTCCCATGCTCACACACCTATTTATAGAAACTTAAAGCACAAATATCAGAACAACTTTGTTGCACACCCTCTGCATTGAAATCAAAGTTATGAGGTGCTCTAGCTCTGTCAAAGTAATTTTGACTACGAATCACAGAATCATTCAAGTTGGAAAAGACCCTTGGGATCATGAAGTCCAACTATCAACCCCACTCTACAAGTTCACCCCTAAAACAGATCCCCCAACACTACATCTAAGCATCTTTTAAACTCATCCAGGGATGGTGACTCAACGAGCACCCTGGCCAGACCATTCTGGTGCCTGACCACTCTCTCTGGGAATAATTTCTTCCTGATGTCCAATCTAAACCGACCCTGTTGGAACTTGAAACCATTCCCTCCGCTTCTGTCATTAACTACCAGTGAGAAGAGACCAGCACCAACATCTCTACCATGGCCTTTCAGATTGTTGTACAGAGCAATGAGCCTCTTCTTCAGACTAAAGAGCCCGAACTCTCTCAATCCCTCCTCATAAGATTTATTCTCCAGGCCCTTCCCCAGCTTCGTTGCCCTCCTCTGCACTTTCTCCAACAACTCTATGTCTTGTACTGCGGTGCCCAAACTGGACACAGTACTCAAGCTGTGGTCTCTCCAGTGCTGANTCCTGCTCCGGCAGGGGGGTTGGACTCGATGATCTCTTGGGTCCCTTCCAACCCCTAATATCCTATGATCCTATGATCCTCAGCCCATCAACACAGCCTGTCAAGGTCCCTCTGAACAGCCTTTCTACCCTCCAGCAGATCGACGCTCCCTCCCAACTTGTTGTCTGCAAACTTACTGAGGGTGCACTCAATCCCCTCAAGATCATTGGCAAAGAATAGACGTGGCACTTGGGAACATGGTCTAGTGGTGATGGAGATGCTGGGTTGAAGGTTGGACTTGATGATCATAGAGGTCCTTTCCAACCTTAATGGTTCTTTGACTCGAAGTATTGGTGCTCCTACAGCACCAGTGCTCCTGCAGCCCAGTGCTCCTGCAGACTAGATGGATAGGAGAAAAGGCATTATTACATGCCTCATATCCATTTGGTTCTTCTTATGGCAACACCAACACCACACGCCAGCTAGTCTTTCTCCTTGTAATGAGACTCAGCACTTACACAAGTATATTAGCGTAACATTCAGTTGTGGCCACAGTATTAAACAGTTCAATTAACAACCGCACTTACATGCGCCAGTAAGCATAAAGCAACCAATTTATGGGTTGATGATTTATTGTCTCATTTTTCATTAAACAGCTGAAGAGACGTTATTTTCCCAATTTACTAAGGAGACAATTTTGTCTTACTTTTGTGAGAGCAAGTTGCTTGGAGGAAGGGGAGAGGAAGGGTCTTTTAACTGAAATTACAATTAAACTTCCTCCCTGCACAATAGTCAGAGGCATTAGCATCCACTGAGCCTACTCCCTCTGGCTTCCACCACTTATTCTCACACCACGCATGGCCAAACCTCTGGCCCCTTGACAGTACGCTCTCCTTACTGCTGCACATCTCCACTGCCTCTCACCTGCAGTCACCAAACCAAGCTGGAACCAGTACCCAGAATCCACACCAGATGTGTTAAACTGAGGAATGCAAATCACTGGCCTTCCATCAAACTGTAGCCACAAGGAAACTCTACCAAGCAGGAACAGCCTGCAAAGCAAAACACCATCCCGAATGAAAAGCGGCTTAGGAATGCGAGCTATGTGGGCAGGGGGGCTCTGATGGATATTGAGAGAGGACAAGAGCAGGCAGGCTGAGTTCACAGCCTCCAGAGCAGAGCAGCACAGAACAGCAGCCCGGCTGCGCTCCTCCGCCCCACGCGTGTGCACGCACAGGCACGCTGGCACACAGCGCTTGGGAATGCAAACCATGTGAGCCACAGGCTAAAGAGGCTTCGCTGCCTGGGAGAGGGATATGAGCAGGTACGAGGAAAACAACACCAAAGAGGCAGCTGGGGTTGCTGCAGAATTGCAGGACCCCCTTTATAAAAGAGGGGTAAAGCGGGGTCTGTTAAGAGGTCGCAAGGCTGAGCTGCGGGCTGCGCACCAGAGACCAGTCCCTTCCTGTGCCCTTCCACGATGCCGTGCTTGCAACAAAACTTCACGTGTGACTTTGCGATAAAACTTTTATTCATTTCTACTAGCTGAAGCAAACTGCAGTTCCCCTGAGTTTTGGCTAGTTACTGACATGGAAAGCACTAACAGTAATAAACACTTAACACTGCTTGAACCAGAGACCTGACATGCAGCTGAATAAGCACAAGCCTCTTCTTCCTCAAGTTAACAGAAGATGGAAGTGCTACAAATAAGAATCTAAACACTCCCAAGTCTACTTCAGCCAAAACCAACAATTCCTAACAGCATGGACAGCATATTCAGTCACTTGCTATTTTTAAGGTTCTTGAAGAGCCCCATTCCGATTTTACCATTTTCTTGGTCCACAGATCTCAGTCCAAGCAGAGTCAGTAAGCAAACGCCGCCTGGCTCAGCGGGGCTTCTGCTCGCGGGCACCTCCCAAATCTCGCCGAAGTGAGCACCGACTCCATCTCCTTAGCACGCCTACCGCGCAACCCGTGACAAACACGATCTGAGCTCGGACACAAAGAAGGGCTTGTTTCCCTTAAGATTCCCCAGCTTAGAAGGCTCTTGGGCAGCCACTAGTATTTTTGTTGATGTAACTAATCTCGCACATCGCTTAAAAACACCACAGCAGTCGCAAACAGCAGCACTGATGGGGTGAGAAACGGCAAGAAAAACACGACAGACAGATAAAAGAGGGAGTGATAAACCAGGATCAGGCTAAGGTGACTCCGGGACACACATCTGAGCCCGTGTCTACTCAGAAAAAACAGGAGAATAGCCCGCAACACTAAGTACAAAGCAGGATGCATGGGTGAAGTCTGCCAGCCTGGTTAGACAATACTGACCAGATACACAACCTGCAGCTAATCATGGCTCCACCACTATGAGCAGATGCTGGATGCACAGATTCAGTCCTAGGGTCTTCTTGCAGGTGATTTTAACTCACGTTAAATGTGCCTGGTACCAGTACCGTACAGAGAAAATGGGCAGCGACAAGGAAAGAGTAGCACTCATCTGAGAAAAGAGCAATCTTCAAAAGATCATGATTAGAAAAAAAGGACAAGTGTAAGAATGAGTTCAACTCCACATGTCAGGAAAAATTAGATTAAAAAAATACCTTCTTTTGTGTTGCGTTTTGTAAGATTCATCTAAGTAAAGGCTTGTTTTAAAAGCAATGTTGTTTATCAAAAAATGTTAAGTGTATTTAAAAAAAAAAATCCCTGCTTAATTCTAATCTCACTCATGTAAATCCACACAAAACTCCTAAATAAAAACCCAACCCAGATGACGTCTAAAGCCTTTTAAAAAAAAATCTCACTCTCCTACAGTTTGTTGCAGGTTTTGGGACTTTGGGGGCTTTTATTAAAATGCCAAAACTGGGTTTTCAGCTCAACTGTCCAAAGGCTAAAACTGAGAAATCACAGTAAAAACAGAAGCTTTCTGATGGTGGGTTTTTTTTGGTAGAAAACTGGAGATTATGAACTGGATTTAGAGCAACTTAAAAAACTTCACATTTCTATTAACATCGCAAAGCTATTTCAAAGCCGAGTGACAAATGCTTTTCAATCAGCAAGCCCAATTTTGCTTGCCAGTCTCTAGAAGGTAAGGTGTAGTGACAGATGGACATAAAACTGGAAAACACAAAACAGGTTTAAGAGCGCGGAGGAGGGAGGGCTCTGAAAAGCGCAGGAGGTAGAGAAATCCTGCTTTGAGACAGGGTTTAGTGTCCCACCTTGCTATAGCTGCACAATATTCCGTAACATCCATATGCAGTTTTGACAGCCGTTCTCTGCTTTGTCAGGATTTCTCCAGCCATTCTGCACCCATCTTTTTCTTCTGCTCTCCTGTGCACTTACACTACACAGAACAAAAAAGCTAAGCCTAGCCTGCCAAATTACTTCTGCTTCCTGTCCCTGTTTGCCCCAGAAACCCAATTACAAAGTTAACTCATGTTAATGGAGCCTGAAGGGATGTGAACTCACACTCAGCTTCATGACAGGTCAAAATGAATGACCAGCATGGTTTTCACTCTGGTTTGGTCTGTGAAATGTAAGCAGAGCACAGAATTATCTATTGCAGAACTGCAGATAATTCTTGGTCTATCTGTGGGTAATTGGAGTGAAAAGTCAGATTGTAATAGAGGAGACGTTAAAGTGCTCTGCTCAAAAAAACCACAAAACCCCCCAAAAACATGAGAACCAAACACAGACTTACTCCAAAAAAATAACCCAAACCCACCACAGCATCAGTTTCTGTTCCGTGGAAAGATTCAGCTAAACCAAACATCTTCTCAGAAGACATTCTGCCATGTCTAGTGAGTTACATCCATTCAGGAAAAAGTATAAATCAAGGCTTTGCTCTATCTTCTGCAGCCCTCCAAAAGCTAGACTGCAGTGTAAAGTGGTTTGTGTCTTATTATATCAATCTGCTAACACTGCTAGGACACTGAAGGCGACATCTGAGTTAATAGCAAAGCACCAATGAGAAAAACCCCAAAGGCCTTTCCCAAACTGCAAAACAGATCCATCAGCTTTTTTTGTTGTCAGAAGTCTGGAAATGAGAGAGAACTCCTGCAGTATTGTTTCATTTAATAATTAGGCATGGCTCACATCCCCCTATTTTTGTCCTACACCCTGAGTGTCCTTTATTGTTTTTTATACTCTCAGTTTAAAACGCTCAAAAGCCAAAAACAGTCTAAATATGGATTCTAGTCTGAATGCAAAATTATCTCTCTCCCCTCAGCTGCTGTATTTCTCGTCAAATTATCTCTGGAGAAATACTGAAGAGTCACATAAAACACCCATGCATGTTTCTTTCTCTAAACCGGCGAAGTTTGGAGTAACTATGATCCTCTGCATCACCATATGCAGAGGCAGGAATGAAAAGAGCAGCATTTGCATAGAGTTCTCTATCCTCTGAGGTCCTTGGGGGGTTTTGGATACAGCTGTTACAAAGCAGTTCAAATGTGAAGAGGATGGGGCTCATTCCTAACAGCTCATGAATGGAATGAAAACACTGATGGCCGCTCCAGCAAGCACAGCCATGTTTACGCACCTAAACAAACACATTAAACCTGACACTGTCTCATTCCAGGAGAGACTCCCAGCCGTTAAACTGTGAAAACAGCTGCAGTGTGAAAAAAGGTGAAGAGTCAGAATAACTTAGAAATCATTGTTTTAAGCTAAGCTCTTCCATCTTTGAGATGAAGTTGGTTTCCTTTGTCACATGTGACTATGAAACACAAGGTGAGAAGCCTTCCCACAGAGCAGGATGCTTCTAATTGTCATCTATCAAGATGGTCCTAATGGACCAAATATTATAACAACTCACATTGTTCTCCAGCAGTTAGCAGACTTGAAAGGCAATCATAACACCATGATTTCATGCCTATTAATTTTGGACACAAACCCGTCCTGCTACTGAGAGACTTCTCACCCCCCGTTACTATGCTGGCACAGTGCGTGGGACACAATGCACACAGAATAGCCACACAAGTGAACAGAAGCGGGGCTGGGGCGGATATATTATCAGGTTTGTTTCCAGACAGATCAGTGCTCTGATCTGTTTCACCCCACAGCCACATAAATATCAGCACCATCACACAGAAGCTGGCAGCAAAAGCGCAAGAGGAGAACTTGCTGCTTTCAGCTGGGCACAGATTTACTGCCTACCTGTAGCCTCTGGAATGCCCCTGTAGCACAGGCAGCTGCAGTCAACAGAAGAGAGCCAGGAGGTGTGGAGATTTTAATGGATGCCAAATAAAACAAACAGTTCCGATACCACTTTAGGAATTTATAGTGCAAAATCATCTGGGTTATTACAGCCAGCATTCTTCCTCTTAATAACATCACTGCAGAATTTGAAAGAGATCAGAAATGTGTGAAAATCATGTAGAAAATAAAAGGATCTGGGGACCTACATAAAATAAAAGGTGCATGAAAGTTGTTTTTTCTAATCTTAAGGACAAGAGATCATCAAGTTAGAGACTGAAATGTTCACACACACTACAGAAGTCATCATCAATGCACAGCAGCCATTAAGGACTACCTACCAGCTCAGCGGGACCAAGGAAAAGGACTGGATGCTTGTGTGGGTAACAGCCCTGTCTGCACCTACACTTAAAAATACTAATTAAAATCTTCAGGAAAAAACCACCCATGTCCTGGGGGATTAAAAGTCAATATTCACTTATTACAGACCCATACAAGGCAATGTAAGGGGACAGCCCTCACCAGTCTTGGATGTACAGATATTGAACATTTCTGAGAACCTCTGGTAAAAAAGGCAGTTACCAAGGCTGATGCCTCATCCAATAACCAACATCCAGACTTTTTTCCTGCTTGGAAAACAGAGCACAGTGCACTCAACGCCTGCCAGGGCACTTGCTTCATGTAACTGCACTGGTCACCCCTTGGGCAGAGAAGATGGTAGAACAGTAAGAAACCAGAAACAGGTTGGGACACCCCCACTGTCCAACACTTTCACATCATCACCTTCACTAGAACATTTTCTGGAGACAACTCATTTCAGGGAAACAGTTACAATGCCCATTAGGGCGGATATCACTGTCTAGTTTTGGCTCCTGTGTACAACAGGAAGCTTGCACACCAAATCAGGACATGAACAGGAGTTTGACTCATAAAAAAGGCCAGGCTCACTTTTACAGATTCGCTTAATCACAATTAATTTCAACTTTCCTTGTTAGATTCCACTGTTTTCAGTCTACCCAGAACTCTAAAGAGTTCAAGGAACATTCAAAACACATATTAATGACTCATTTACTTGTCAGCTGTTCTTCGCCAGTACAGCTCTAATTGTAAATAAAACACATTTTTGAGCACAAAAAGGCAAAAATTGGCACTAACTGCCAATGGAAGCCTCTGGGATCACTTTAAGAGGATGTTGTCTTCTGAATTGTACTTTAGCCAAAATAATCAATTGCCTTAACACAGGAGCAGAAGTTCAGAGCCTGTGACAGTCTGAAAGCTAACATCTTATGCTTTTGCTGTCCATCCCTAACGACAGAAGTTTATTCATTACTAGCAAGGATCTGAAAGCAGTCATGACAGAACCTTAGAAGTAATTTCCTCTTTTCCTCATCACAGACAAGTACATCTTAAACGCTGAAGTTTTTATGATCATACATGTATTTCTGGCAAACTCTGCAAAATAGCAGAGAACCCTTGGCAAAGTAAAAACACAAATATAGCCTAAACGAGCATTCAGATTTTTAAGTACAAGTGTCAACACTGGTGTTGTGACTGCAGACACAGTTTCCCAAAGTAAAATACATGGCCAGCATTCGGAGTTAGAAAATAAGCTAGATATTGGTGTACAGCACAGTACGATATGGCTTGGAGTCATCTGCTTAAAATATGTAAACTGCAAAAATATTCAGTTACACAAGTTCTCCATTCTTGATATGCATTATTACTTCTCTTCAGGTCCCAGTGTTTTAACAGCTGGGAGTAGCCGTATCATTTACAAGTTATTCCCCCTCAATAATCAGCATCGACAAAGGGACTGTGGAGTGTCAGAGTTGACAACCTTAAGTGGTTTCCCCAATTTCCCTATGTCTTTCTACATTACTGGAATTATTTGACCATGAAAACAGGTACGATTAAGATACTTAAAATTAATAATTTCCTGCTAAAATCAAACATGTTATAAATTTGATCAAAAATCTGAATCCCTTGGTAAGACAAACTTATTTCACTACGTATAATGTTTATAACAAGATATTATGACTTACCTACTTTATATATAGCATGAACAAGAAATTTCTCAAGTAAATCCTGTAAAACAGTTACAGCTGGCATTTCAAGTAAACATTTACTGGGTCTTTAGGAAGTCAGGCTGAATCAATACTTTTTGCAAGTTACACTTTGCTACTTTGTGTTACAATTCCACATGACCTCCTCATCGTTATGACACCATAACCTAGTTCTGAACTTAATGCTTGACATCTAATCTACAAAAATCTAGGCAAAATACATACCAGTGCATACATAATACACACAAGTTCTTAAGGCACTTTGCAAATTGTGTTTCTTTCCTTTTTGAAGTGCACAGACAAATAGAGAAGGACTGGTAAGTCTGAGCAATGACACCTGAAACTTCTCCTATGGCCCATTAATCAATTCCATTAGTGAAATGACTAGGAAAAAGCCTCCTCTGTGACCTACCACTACAATAGGGGACGACACCACAAGAAAATCTGCATCTGTTCCTCAATTAACAAATAAGGCTTCAGTAACTAAAAGCTTGATCAGCTGCCTCCTTCTGACAGCACTTTGTAATGGCTCTACATCATTTGCAAGGGACTCTTCATTTAGATGGTTTCATTTTACTTTACACATCTATTATTTAGACATAGAGGACACTGCAGAAACTAAGACCACAAGCTATACCAAAGGCTTACAAGGCTGAGAACACTGCCCGAGTGGGAAAANACATACCCACTTAACCAGCACCTAAAACCAATCTACATTCAGTTTTCCATCTAAGGACCCATTTTATATTCAGTTTCTCCTTTGTCATTTTTCAGTAAAGCCTAATCTCAAAAGAACACAGGTGTGTACAAATTTCAAAACTAAGACTATGGGGACTCTCATGCAGTCTGTGCTACAGAAGTTCTCACCACATTACCCAGAGTGGTCATCAGTAATTTACTTAATGTCAGTATCATGTGTGCCACTACAGGACCACCTTTGCTGATGAATTTTCATCTAGTTAAGAGTTCTGGCAATAAAGATGAAAACTCCACTGTGACATCAGACAAACAGAACACAAAGACCACAGTATAACACCAAATCCCAGCAAATACATGGTCTGCAAAGGCATGGATTCTGGGATGTACAAGACTTCATATCCATCTACACTCTGCTCAAGCTTCTATGACAGATGGAATTGTACTGCTGCCGAGAGCTGCTGCATCCAATATTGCGGTGATCCACATTTCCCCACACCCAAGAAGCTTCTATACTCAAGCCTCCTATGCCTCATACACAAGAGCTGCAGCATCTCTCCCTCAAAATGGATGGAGGAAGGCCCTAACCTTCCCTGCCATAGGACACCTAGTCTTCTGTTGAGAAGGCAGTTTCAGGGTAAAATCCTATTTCACCTAGTCACTAATATGAGGCAGATGTTCCCAGCTACATAAGAGACAAGAACACAGTTTGCAGCATGGATTGGGTGCCCTCCTGACACCCATTCCTTTTGGAAAAATGACTGCAGATCTTAAGACCCAAGCAGCGCTCCCAAGGGCTCAAATCCCCACCAGAATGAAAATGTCAGAGTTGTCTTTGCACCCCTAGGGCTCTTATTAAAATTAGTTTAGCCTTTTTAAAGTAATCTGATCCACCTCCTCTCACTCGTATTTTCCTGTCTTCATGAGATGTACTTACTAAACCTTTAATGCGATACAGTCAGCTTGCCAGAAGGGTTGAAATAAAAGGGTAAGATACGTCCAATATGTTCAATTAGCAAATTGTCATGGTCACTTTTCTTGGTTAGCCAAGATACAAAGTTGTCAGCTAAGCTGCAGAACTGCCAAGTGGACTCTACTCTGCAATTAAACCTTTGAATGCTTTAATTCAACAGAAAGCACACTACATCTGACCTTAACATCAGTATAAGAGAGTGACTGAAACTTAGCTAGGTCTTAAGTGAAACCCAGGGCCAAAGAAGTCAACAGAGAGTCACTGTCATTACAAAGCCTTGTAATTATGCCTGACTTAGCTTTATAAACGTAACTGTATATATAGAGCTCTTTCCCGAGCTTGTGTATCTATCATAATGTCCCTTCTTTTACAAGTAACATGGCATTCGAAGATTTTGGGATGTCTTTAAAACCTTTTTGAGATCTGTTAAGTGCAAAGTTAAGGTACATTCATAAGCAGCAAGGCCCTAGGCTTCCCCCTTGCCTGCCCCCAGATTTCCCTACCGTCTTTTTAAATTACCAAATTCCACAGATTAGACTACATCCAAGACTGACTGTTTAAACAAAGCAGGGCTGTGGATCTGACCCGTTCCCCGCACCTGGTCTCCCTCTCCAGTACTGATGCTCACGGCCAATTTGGCCGCGAGTCCGTCCCCGGAGAAACGACACGGCTTCAGCCAACACTAGGCGTCGAGGGAAGCTGCCGACACCTGCCGCGGGCGCTCCGTCGCTGCTCTGGGGGTCCCACTGGTCCGACGAACACCGTGCGGAAGACAGGGCAGGGATGTGACTCTGACGCTCCGCAGCGGAGACGCGATGTAGCGATGCGCAAACACGTCCGTCCGAGCACTCGTGGGTAAAATCACGCGATCTCGGCTCAAGCTGGGGACTGGGTACCGATACCTACAGCAGCGGGTCTGCGCCGTGATGGACCCAGAGGACCCCCGAGGTACGTTTCCCCTCTCGGCAAATGGGATAGTAGTCCCACCGCCCCTTGACCGCTCCATCCCCGTACCCATCCCCCGCCCGCCGCTCACCTCGGGGCTNACCAGTGCAGACCCCCACTCGCACCCTGGTGCACCACCTCTTCCCCATCCCGCGGGGTTGCGGGTACGTTCTGCCCGTGGAGCTCCAGAGATGCGCTGGAGGGGCAGAGCCGGCTGCCGAAAGGAGTCTTCTTTCGTCCACCCTACAGCTCGAGTCAGCGGGTCACAGGGATGCGCGAATTGCATGCCAGGGCGAGCAGGGCTGCGATTGAAAATACAGCACCCTTGGGAAAGCCTGCCTGGGGCTACTCAAAGTGAAATCTTCCCTGCTCTCGGGCTGGAGCGTCTGATTCCGCGTTCACCACGGGAGCGTTGGCAGATAGGTTACCTGGCGTTGCCCGGTGCTAAAAACAGGAACGTCCCGTGAGAAGCTGTCACTCAAACTACATTTTGGCATCAGAGCCACGGCTGCTATTCTACTGTGCAGAGGTCGACGAGGTCCTCATCCAATACTTTTAACTGGAGACCTAGCGATGCAACAGCTCCCTCCACATGGCCTTGTAAATCTCAGTTTAGAAGTAAAGTCAATAGACTTTTGCCTCTATCTTCACTAGCCAGAACAATCTGTCTCTAAACCCTTTTGAGCTGTGAGAGGATACAGTAGTCTCTGCTTCATAAGCCTTGAGTGTTTTGCTTAGTGGTTTGAATATGATTCTGTGAAACCCTATTCACCAAGAAACCATTCATATGCAACTTTGCTTTAACTCTGGTGCTAGGCTCATTGCCTCGGGGCTCCCGGATGCCCAGGAGCAAATGCTTCAGGAGCTTTGTGGTGATGATAGGAAGGGTTTCACATCCTGGAGTCAGTCTCCTCCAAACAGAGAGGTCAGTAAGTGAATCCTTAGGCCAGCCATAAGCAAGAAGCAGGAGACACAGCAAAGTCAGGAGTGTGACAACACTCAGTCTTCTTTTCCAGGGTATGGGGCCTTGCAGGGTGATAATTGTGAGTTAGTTCACAGCACAAAACAATGCAGCTGTTGTGCATTTCTCCTTGTTCTTTCTGGGTTTTGCTGTAGAATGCCATCAAACATTCGCACCTCTTGACATACCCACTCACACCCTATTTCCTTCTTTCTGTGTCATTCCTCTGCTTTTCGTCTGCCTTTGCCTGGGAAATTCACTGCAACTCACTTGAAACTCTCTTTCCAGATACTTATTTTTGCAGACAAGACGTGTCCAGTTCTGGGCTCCCCAGTTCAGGAGAGACAGGGAACTNGCGTCCCGCGCCAGAGGCCGGCCGGGGGAGATGGTGAGTAAGTGTCGGTGGTGCTGAGGCGCTCAGGACCCCGCAGAACTCCAGCTCACAACTCCCGCCAGCCCGCACCGTCGGC